>ML372966.1:447-18010 GCA_005239525.1 Nicotiana knightiana | reverse complement strand
CGTTGGGCAACGGCATCCTGTCAGGGGTGACCGTTGCCAACGGTCAGTGGGCCCCACATATTTTAAAAAAATAGCTGTTGTACCGGGCCGGGCCGGTTAAACCGGTACACGGTAACGGTTCACTACCGGTCCGGTTACCCGTTTCAAAATAATTAAACGGACAAACCCCCTCTAACCCCCCTACCCAGCCCACCCGGCCCCCTATGAACCGGGCCGGGCCGGTTCCGATTTTAACCGGGCCGGTTACGGGTCAACCCGGCCCGTTAGACACCCTTAATTTAAACTGAAGTCATGTGCACCCATCATCATACCATAACTCAAATTAAGTGGATTATGGTGGTTTTACTTTTCCTAATAAAAGATGGTTAATTAAGGGGTCGTTTGGTTGGAAAGAAGTTATCCCAAAATTAATTATCTCGGGATTAGTTATTCTATTTTTTCATGAAAATAAAAAATATTATAATTCGGGGATAACTAATTTCGAAATTAATTGTACCGTAATTTTCTCCTAACCCAACATGGAATACACTCTTCTTAAATTTTGATCTCGAGATTTTTTTTATCCCTCGTACCAAACGAGCCTAAGAGTTAAAGCTATTTGCACTAAGAACATAAAAAATTTATTACATTATTAGCAAAACATATAATAACAAGGTAATTACCGTTTTTACAAGATTATAAATTATTGCTTGATCTTCAAATTTATATGCAATTGCCTAATAAATAGCATGTTTCTGTAAATATATTCTATATATAATGTTAGTGCATATAACTTAAGGAAAATTTCTTTGGGCACACTATTTTTTGCCACATGATCCAAATAGGGTTATTAAAGCAAATTTACACTCAAATTAAGGTTTTTGGCAAACTTTATACCGAAAATGTTCTTACAGTTAGGTTTGAATATTTCTCTCTCACCCATTTAATGTTTGTCTTCCCAATACATGGAAGATAACAAGCATGCAAATCCTATTTTCCATAACCTTTTTTTTTTCTTTTAAGTATTTTTTCATCTATTTTTTTGTAGTATACACGTATATGTTTCGAATTTATTCATCTATATATATGTATTTGATTGTTTTTTTCGTATATCTTTCGTATAATAAGGTCTTCAAAGCCCTACTATTTAAAAAATTCTAGATGGCCGAAACCATACTGAAACAAACCTAGATGGTCGAAAATACTACAACAATTGTGATATTTTGCTACGAAATTATTAGTTACAACACAAAATTCGTCATTAATTGTTCAATTTTTGTGACAAAAAATATAATTCATCTTTAAATGCATGAACCATATACTTTCAGTGATGAAACACGAAATTTCGTAGCGAAGTTTCGTCCACTAAAATTTTCCACTAAAAAATAAGTTGGCGCCATTGATTGAGTAATATTAGCGACAAATTTAAATTTATCAGTGACATATTATTTTGTCACTAATGATGTACCCAATTAGCGACGAACCATTATTTGTCTTGAAAATAGGTAAAGTTTGGAGACAAAAAAGTTTCGTCACAAAAATATGTTGTTACAATAGGGATTTTTACCTTAAAAATGGTATTAACAATTATATTAGATTTTGTGGTTCTAAAAATATGTGATTTATTTTAATACCAGTTGTTAGGCAATAGATGCTAAGTGTGAGTAAGAGAAGTAAGATAGGAATAAATGAAAGTAGTGTTGTGCAAACCAAGCTATTACTAGTCTAGGCCTCAAGCTCACTGGAACTGGGCCTCGAGGTCGAATTGTTACACACAATAGCGGGCAGTCGATGAAGGGATAACAATATTGGGGGCCTGAGGATGGCCCTTTATGATGAATAACGAACAATAAATGAAGAACAGTTAATGAACACAATAAATGAAAGTAATAATTCAGTGGAATAATTGTAGAGCACGTTTAGGCAAGAGAGCAGAGAATGTTCTTGTTGTATTAAATATTCATGTATGTTACAAAATGACAAGGGTCCCTTTTATATAGGAGGGAGAATCCCAACATAGTACATGTATAATTATGACAAGGTAATGCTATTGGTACAGCTATTTAATGGCTCAATACGGACTTGTACTATTCTTGCAGACTTGATCAACTCTAACCACGTGCCCTTGGGAATTTTCCGTCTTTCCATAACGGTCATCGATTTGTACTACCCCGATGTTGAGCACAAGGAACTTTCGATATGCTCCCTTGAGGGATGCACCTCTTGGTCAAGTTTCGAACTCTACTCCGAGCTTCTCGAGGCCGGGCACGGAATGCCACAATAACCTCAAAATTGAACTCTCCGATTTTGACTGTATGCAAGCGACAAATTAGAATTAGTATTTATGTTGTAAACTTTAGCCATACAATTTTACATTTAATTGTGACCATCATTTGTTGTCACTAATAGTGCAAATAATTAGTGACAATTATTTTACTGTCTATAATTAACCTACAATTTAGTTACAATAAAATTTTGTCACAAAATATACAATTTTAAATGGCGACGACCTAGCTTTGTAGTTGAATCATGCTATTATTGGCGACGAGAAAGATTTGTAGTTAAAAATTAAATGATCATACTTTATGTTTAACTATGAATCTGAAGTTTTGTGAATGCAAGATACATATACTTACTTTAAGATTAATTGAACTTGTGATTGAAAAAACCATCTTTTGAAAAATTAAGCATTTTCGAGAAACTAAAATCCCATTTTCACTAATATTAGAAATTTTAGGAATATTTTTCTTTCTACTTAGCTTTGAGCACTTTCTTATTGAAAAGTATTAAGAATATATATTTCCATATCGGAGACGAACCATTTAATTTGTTTCTTTATAAAATTATTTATGTCGTTGCTAAGTTTCAAAATTAGTGTACCTTTTATCTGATTTCGCCCGAACAATTATTTTTTAAAGCAAATAAAAAATTACTTTTTAAAAAAAATTATATACATATGTCCTTTCATTATTTTACCAAATTAAAGTATATGCCATATTGCACAAAATTATAATTCCAACTATATTTTTTATATATTTTTACACTAGAGATTGTTAGGAACAAGGGTGGATGCAGAATTTCGAGAAGACGGTTGCACCATTGTGAAGAGGTGTACCTAGTTAGGATACAAATATGACTGGTTCAACTTTTATCTATAAACTCTTTCGTGTTATTTTCTATTTTTGTGATTATCTTTCACCACCAATAGTATTCTTATAAAAATAAATTTAGGTATCCTGAGAGTTTTGTCAACTTGAAAAATAATTATAATTTACGACAAATTTGACAAATAATTGATTTGAATTTTTAGACTTAATTATTTGGCCTTAACATTAATGGAACTAATTTATGTTTTGTCGATTTAAATTCTTAATATTAGCTCATCTCAAGTTTTAAATATTTAATTGTAACATGAAGGGGATTGCTAAATCTCTCTATATAGTTCAAATAAAAAAAATTAAATTTCAGTTAATTTTTAGGTCTTACATATTTAAAAATTAATATGAAAGATATTATAGTTAAATTGAATAATTATAATAAGAAAGGATTAATTAAGAAACGGTGATGACCTAAGGGGTCATCTTATAAAATAAGACTCCATTCCAGGCTCATTAGCCTTAAAAAGATTAATTTTATTTACCTCGATTTGTGTGCACAGTCCGGGCATGAAACCGGAAAGCTTTTATGTGAAAATAGGAGAAATAGTAATTTTTTTAGAATTTTAGTTGACTTTGTTCAATATTTTGAGTAAATGGACCCGGATATGTGTTCCGACGATCCCGGGAGGTCTACAGTAAAATATGGGACTTGGGCGTATGCCCAGAACTGAATTCCGAGGTCCCTTGCCTTAGAAATCAATTTTTGATTTGCTGGATTTTTAATGAAATAAGGAAATGAATTAATGTTTGAAACTGTTGGTATCGGGTCCGTATTTTGGTTCCGGAACTCGATACTGGTTTGTTATGATGTTTACATCCTGTCTGTGAAATTTGGTAAGAATCGGAGTTGATTTGACGTGATTCGGACGTCCGGTTGAGAAATAGTGAACTTTAAGTGTTCTTGAGAAAAATGATGAGTTTTGAGGTTTAATTTATAGTTTTACATATTATTTTCATGATTTGATCACACGAGAAAGTCTGTATGATATTTTTAGACTTGCGTGCATATTTGGTTTAGAGTCCCGAGGGCTCGAGTGAGTTTCGGTTAGGCTTCGGGATGTTTTAAAACTTGAAAAAGTCTGCTGGTGCACCATTTCTGGTGTGCCCGCACCTGCGAGCCTTGAGCCGCAGGTGCGAGTGCTTGCCCGCAGGTGCGACTTTTGCAAACTGTTCCTTGTTCCACAAATGCGGAATATTCATCGCAGGAGCGGGACCGCAGAAGCGGAAACTCGTCCGCAGATGCGGCCCCAAGGGCCCAGTCTCATTTCGCAGAAGCGGCCCACTATCCGCACCTGCGGATGCGCAAATGCGGTCCAAGCGCCGCAGGTGCGAGGGTCGGGCAATGGGCTCACTTAATTAGAACCCCAACGCTTCTTCTTGATATTTTTCGAACTAAGAAGACCTAGAGGCGATTTTCTTCACACAAATCCATCCCCAAAGTATTGGTAAACAATTCTAAACTTATCTCTTTCAATTACCCAATGATTTTCATCACTTTTCAATCCAAAATCAAGAATTTTCATGGTAAAAATTGAGGATTTGGGTAGAATTAGAGAATTTTGTAAAAAATCAGATTTTGACCTCGAATTGGGATCGGATTTCGAAGCTAATTGCATATTCGGGTTCGGGAGTGAATGGGTAAATGTAATTTGGTCCGAATCCCGAGTTTGGACCAAGCAGGCCCGGGGTCGGATTTTATCTTTTTTCGAGAAAACTTAGGAAAACCATAATTTTTCAGTAAAGTTGGTTTCTTTAGCATTAATTAATGATATTAAACTAATTATGATTAGATTCGAGTGTGTTGGAGGTGAATTCCAAAGGAAAAGCGGTAATTAAGCAGTGATTGGCCTGCGGAATTGAGGTAAGTGTTGTGTCTAACCTTAGCTTGAGGGAATAGGTATTGTATGAATACTTGTTACCTGTTTGCTGTTTAATCCAATGTATAGGTGAGGTGACGAGTACCTATACATTGTGATCAGTCATACCATGCGAGTAAATGCTATTTCTTGTTATTCTGGTTGTCTTAAAGCCTATCATCTGTGATTATTGTTGTTAGTGAAATGTTGAGAACATTGAGTTGAGATCGAAATATTAAATGGTGATAGAAACTATGATGAAATATTATTTCTCGTGAAATCCCTTTTTTGTTGATGATTTGATGAGATTGTGAGGAAGAGTGTAAAGCACGAAGGGTGATGTCGTGCAATTCTTATTTATAATCTGGTGAAGATGAGAGTAAAAGACGAAGGATGATGTTGTGCAAGTTTACTTTCTATATTTAATTGCTAAAATTATTGTTGATCACTATATATGTTTTCCTTAGTGTTTTCCTCATTCCATATGTTGAAAATTCCCTATCGCATGATCCTTTCCCATTAATTATTGTTTACATTCTTTAACTGCTATTATTTCATGTTAGCATGATTTCGATGTCCAGGTTTTATGTGGTGTCTTGTCCTAGCCTCGTCACTACTTCGCCGAGGTTAGGCTCGGCACTTACTCAGTATATGGGGTCGGTTATACTGATACTACACTCTGCACTCTTTTGTGCAGATCTAGGTACTGACCAGAGTTAGGAGATATCAGTAGCTGCGCATTTTGTTCGGAAACACGAGGTAGATATTCTGGTGTCCGCAGACTCCTGGAGTCTTCTCCTATTCATTTAGATATTGTTTTATTTCATTCGAAACAGAGATATATTCCTTCCAGCCCATTTATTTGTAGTATTCTTTAGTAGTTCGTGAATTATGACACCAGACCCTGGGGTAGCTTTATAGTTATATAATTAGTTATTGGTTCGGCTTAATTATTGCTCCTCATTATTATTCATGGAATTATTTAGTGGAAAACATTAGATTTCGTATTTATTTTAAATTGTTTTATTATGTGTAAGTAATCTTTAAAAAGGAAATGGTTAATTAATTTCTAACATTGGCTTGCATAGCAAGCATTGTGTTAGGAGCCATCACGATCCCGTGGGTTGAGAATTCACGAACAAGATTGATAGAGTCTGAGGGGTCAGTACGAAGACGTCTGTACTTATCTCTCAGAAGCTATGAATTTAGGAACAAACTCATTTTTATTTCTACTCTGTCGTGTGATTCTTGGTACCTCAAATACTGATTGAACTCTTCTACTCTCTCGCAGATGACAAGAACACGTGTTTCTTCTTCCGTTGACCAACACTCCAGTCCTCCAGCAGCAGCAGTTCCTACTAAGGGCAGAGGCCGAGGCCGCGCCAAGGGCCGAGGCAGGGGTAGGACTCAGCCCATTGCTCAGACAGAAGCCCCAGCTGTGGAAACCCAGATTGAGATTAATGAGGGGGTTCCAACTCAGACCGTTCTAGCGGGACCAGCTCAGGTCCCAGAGGGGTTTATTGCCACCCCGGTACTTCAGAACGCTTTGGTCCATTTAGTGGGTATTATGGAGAGTGTGTCCCAGACTGGAACATTCTCCGTTGCAGCAGCCGTATCTCAGGCTGGAGGAGGGGTCCAGACTCCTGCTACCCACACTCTTGTTCAGACTACTCCTCAGATTCAGACCCCAGCAGCCAATCCAGTTGGGGTAATTCAGCCAGTTACTCCAGTGCCGCTTGTTGAGGGGGCAGCTATGTCCACCGATGCTTTGTGGAGATTGGACAGGTTCATTAAGTTGTTCCACGTTCATTTCAGTGGTGCTACTTCAGAGGATCCTCAGGAATATCTGGATAGTTGTCATGAGGTATTGCATAATATGGGTATTTTGGAGATCAATAGGGTCGATTTTGCTGCTTTTCAAATGACTGGTTCAGCCAAGAAATTGTGGAGGGATTATTTGTTGACTCGACTAGTTGGGTCGCCTGCTTTGACTTGGGATCAGTTTTATCATCTCTTTATGGTGACGTTTTTGCCTACTACTACTCGAGAGGAGAAGTGTCGTCAGTTTGAGCGACTTCACCAGGGCAACATGACTGTGACCCAATATGAGAATCGTTTTGTGGATTTGGCTAGACATGTTATTCCCTTGTTTCCCACAGAGAGAGAAAGGGTCAGACGATTTATTGAGGGCCTTGCTCAGCCCATTAGGTTGCCAATGGCCAAAGAGACAGGGACCGAGATTTCTTTTCAGGATGCAGCTAATGCGGCCAGGAGGGTTGAGTCGGTTCTTGGGATGGGAGGTCAGGGATCAGACAAGATGCCTCGCTATTCCGGTGGTTTCAGTGGTGCCTTATCTGGAGGCGGGGTTAGTTTCAGCAGAGGCCATTCCATTCAGCACTTCAGGCTTCACATGGCACCTCAGGTGGTCTCAGTTCTTATATCCCTCCTTCTACTCAGCCAGTGTACAATGCACCATTAGCTCGTATCAGTGCACCTTCTCTCCAGAGTGTCAGGGCGTTATACTGGTCGACAGGGTCAGTTTTTCGGCCAGTAGTCTCAGCAGTCGAGGTCTTGTTACACTTATGGTGACCCGAGGCACATTGCCAGATATTGTCCTCACACGTCGGATAATTCTTAATATTAGAATTCCCCTGCTATAGTTCCAGCACTTCCTGCCCAGCCAGCCAGAGGTAGGGGTCAGGTAGCCAGAGGTAGAGGACAAATTGTTAGAGGTGGAGGTCAGGCCGCTAGGGGTGGAGGCCAGCCCGCTAGAGGTGGAGGTCCGCTCATCAGAGGTCCTCCTAGAAACGTGGTTCAGGGTGGTGGAGCCCAGCCCCGATTATATGCATTTCCAGCTAGACCCGAGGCGGTCCTCTGATGCTGTTATCACAGGTATCATCTCAGTTTGTGATAGATCTGTTTCAGTTTTGTTTGATCAGGGGTCTACTTATTCTTATGTTTCATCCTATTTTGTCTCGTATTTGATTGTGCCCCGCGATTCTTTGAGTGTCCATATTTATGTGTCTACACCAGTGGGGGATGCTATTGTTATAGATTATGTATATCGTTCGTGCGTAGTCATTATTGAGGGTCCTGAAACTAATGTAGACCTTTTGCTTATTGACATGGTCGATTTTGATGTCAAATTGGGCATGGATTGGTTGTCGCCTTATTATGTAATCTTGGATTGTCACGCCAAGACAGTTACATTAGCTTTGCCAGGATTGCCTTGGTTAGAATGGAAAATGACTCCTGGTCACTCTCCCAGCAGAGTTATTTCTTATACCAAAGCTCGTCGCATGGTCGAGAAGAGGTGTTTGGCTTATTTGGCTCATATTCGTGATTCTAATGCCGAGGTTTCTTCAATAGATTTGGTGCCTATTGTTCATAAGTTTACCGAGGTGTTTCCGGCAGACCTGCCGGGGATGCCACCCGATAGGGATATTGAGTTTTGCATTGATGTGGCTCTGGACACTCAGCCCATTTCTATCCCTCCATACCGGATGGCCCCACCAGAGTTGAAAGAATTGAAAGAGCAGTTGCAAGACCTGCTTGATAAGGGTTTCATTAGACCTAGTGTCTCGCCCTAGGGTGCACCGATTTTGTTTGTAAAGAAGAAAGATGGATCGATGAGAATGTGTATAGATTATGGGCAATTGAATAAAGTTACTATCAAAAATAAATATTTGTTGCTGAGAATTGATGATTTATTTGATCAGCTTCAGGGTGCTAGTGTGTTTTCAAAAATTGATCTGAGATCGGGCTACCATCAGTTGAAGATTTGGGCATCCGATGTTCCTAAAATAGCCTTTCAGGCAAGGTATGGGCACTATGATTTTTTGGTGATGTCTTTTGGCTTGATTAATGCCCCGGCAGCCTTTATGGATTTGATGAATAGAGTTTCAAGCCTTATCTGGATTCCTTCATAATTGTGTTCATTGATGATATTCTTATATACTCCCGCAGTCGGGAGGAGCATGAACAACACATCCGTATAGCACTCCGGATTTTGAGGGACAATCCGTTGTATGCAAAATTTTCAAAGTGTGAGTTCTGGTTAGACTTAGTAGCTTTCTTGGGTCACGTCATATCAGCAGAGAGTATTCAAGTAAATTCTAAGAAGATAGAGGCAGTCAAGAACTGGCCTAGACCCACTTCAGCCACGGAAATCAAGAGCTTCTTGGGTTTGGTGGGATACTACCGTCGTTTTGTGGAAGGGTTCTCGTCTATAGCAACCCTGATGACGAGACTGACTCAGAAAGGTGCTCCATTTAAATGGTCGGACGAGTGTGAGGCGAACTTTCAAAAGCTCAAGACCGTCTTGACTTCAGCATCGGTGTTGGTGTTACCATCAGGTTCAGGATCTTTCACGGTGTATTGTGATGCTTCCCGTGTTGGGTTGGGAATGGTATTAATGCAAGAGGGAAGGGTGATAGCATACTCGTCTCGGCAGTTAAAGACTCATGAGAAGAATTATCCTGTACATGACTTAGAGTTGGCAGCCATTATTCATACATTGAAAATATTGAGGCACTATCTTTATGGCGTGCCATGTGAGGTTTACACGGATCATCGTAGCCTCCAGTACTTGTTCAAGCAAAAGGATCTTAATTTGAGACAGAGGAGATGGTTACAGTTATTGAAAGATTATGACGTCACTATATTGTATCATCCGTGGAAGGCCAATGTGGTGGCTGATGCATTGAGTAGGAAAGCAGTAAGTATGGGCAGCCTTGCATGTATTCCATTTGGTGAGAGACCGTTAGCTTCAGATATTCAGACATTGGCTAATCAGATCGCGAGGTTGGATACTTTGCCCAGCCATGTTCTAGCTTGTACAGTTGCTCGGTATTTCTTATTCGAGCGTATTAAAGATCAGCAGGATGATGACCCGCACTTGATGGTCTTTAGGGACACAGTTCGGCACGGTGGTGCCAAGAAAGTTACAGTTGGATATGACGGTTTTTTGAGGATGCAGGGTCATATATGTGTGCCAAATGTTGATGGCCTATGTGAGTTGATCCTTAAGGAGGCTCACAGTTCTAAGTATTCTATTCACCCAGGTGCTGCCAAGATGTACCAGGACCTGCGACAACACTACTGGTGGCGAAGGATGAAGAAGGATATTGTTGCTTATGTGGCTCGTTGTTTGAATTACCAACAAGTGAAATATGAGCATCAGAGACCCGGTGGTTTACTTCAGCAGATAGAGATTCCTGAGTGGAAGTGGGAGCGTATCACTATGGACTTCGTCGTTGTACTCCCACGGACTCAGAGGAAGTTCGACGTCATTTGGGTTATTGTGGATGGTTGACTAAATCAGCACATTTCATTCCAGTGGCAAGTACTTACACTTCGGAGCGGTTGGCAGAGATATATATGTGAGAGATTGTTCGCCTTCACGATGTGCCCGTGTCTATCATTTATGATCAAGGTACGCAATTTACCTCACACTTTTGGAGGGCAGTTCAGCGAGAGTTGGGTACCCAAGTTGAGCTGAGCACAACATTTCATCCTCAGACGGACAGTCAGTCCGAGCGTACTATTCAGATTCTAGAGGATATGCTCTGCGCTTGTGTTATTGACTTTGGAGGTTCTTGGGATCAATTCTTTCCGTTAGCGGAGTTTGCCTACAATAATAGTTATCAGTCGAGCATTCATATGGCTCCCTATGAGGCATTATATGGTAGGCGGTGTAGATCGCCAGTTGGATGGTTTGAGCCAGGAGAGGCTCGGTTATTGGGTACGGACTTAGTTCAAGAGGCCTTAGATAAGGTCAAGATTATAGAGGATCGACTTCGTGCAGCCTTAGTCCAGGAAAAAGAGTTACGCCGATCGTAAGGTTCGGCATGTGGCATTCATGGTTGGAGAGAGAGTATTACTTCGGGTGTCGCCCATGAAGGGTGTCATGAGATGTGGGAAGAAGGGCAAGTTGAGCCTTAGGTATATAGGACTATTTGAGATTCTTGATAGAGTGGGGGAGGTAGCTTATAGACTTGCGTTGCCTCCAGGGTTATCCTCAGTTCATCCGGTATTTCACGTATCTATGCTCCGACAATATCATGGTGACCCATTCCACGTGTTAGATTTCAGCTCTGTCCAATTGGACAAAGATTTGACCTATGAGGAAGAGCCGGTAGCCATTCTAGACCGGTAAGTTCGTCAATTGAGATCAAAGTGTTAACCTTCAGTTTGAGTTCAGTGGAGGGGTAAGCCTGTTGAGGCAGCTACTTGGGAGTCTGAGTCGGACATGCAAAGTAAATATCCACACTTGTTTGCCAATTCGGGTAATCTTCTATGTCCGTTCGAGGACGAACATTTGTTTTAGAGGTGGAGATTGTGATGACCCAAGGGTTCATCTTATAAAATAAGACTCCATTCCAGACTCATTAGCCATAAAAAGATTAATATTATTTATCTCGATTTGCGTGCGCAGTCCGAGCGTGAAACCGGAAAGCTTTTATGTGAAAATATGAGAAATAGTAATTTTTTGGAATTTAAAAATTGCTTTTAGTTGACTTTGTTCAACATTTTGAGTAAACGGACTCCGATCTCTGTTCCGACAATCCCGGGAGGTCCGCAGTAAAATATGGGACTTGGGCATATGCCCGAAACTGAATCCGAGGTCCCTAGCCTTAGAAATCAATTTTTGAAAGAAATTGTTTTGCTGGATTTTAATGAAATAAAGAAATGAATTAATATTTGAAACCGTTGGTATCGGGTCCGTAATTTGGTTTCGAAACTCGATACAGGTTTGTTATGATGTTTATATCATGTCTGTGAAATTGGGTAAGAATCGGAGTTGATTTGACATGATTCACACGTCCCGTTGAGAAATAGTGAACTTTAAGTGTTCTTGAGAAAAATGATGAGTTTTGAGGTTTAATGCATAGTTTTACATGTTATTTTCATGATTTGATCGCACGAGCAAGTCCGTATGATGTTTTAAGACTTGCGTGCATGTTTGGTTTAGAGCCCGAAGGCTCGGGTGAGTTTCGGGTAGGCTTCAGGATGTTTTTAAACTTGAAAAAGTCTGCTGGTGCACCATTTCTGGTGTGCCCGCATCTGCGAGCCTTGCGCCGCAGGTGCGAGTGCCAGCTCGCAGGTGCGACTTTGGCCAACTGTTCCTTGTTCCGCAGATGCAGAATATTCATCACAGGAGCGGGACCGCAGAAGCGGAAACCCGTCCGCAGATGCGGCCCCAAAGGCCCAGTCCCATTTCGCAGAAGCAGGCCACTGTCCACACCTGCGGATGCGCAGATGCGGCCCAAGCACTGCAGGTGCGAGGGTCGGACAGTGGGTTCACTTAATTAGAACCCTAACCCTTCTTCTTCATATTTTTCGAACTAAGAAGACTTAGAGGCGATTTTCTTCACACAAATTCATCTCCAAAGTGTTGGTAAACAATTCTAAACTTATCTCTTTCAATTACCCAATGATTTTCATCACTTTTCAATCCAAAATCAAGAATTTTCATGGTAAAAATTGAGGGTTTGGGTAGAATTAGGGAATTTTGTAAAAATCGAATTTTGACCTCGAATTGGTGTCGGATTTTGAAGCTAATTGCATATTCATGTTCGGGGGTGAATGGGTAAACGTAATTTGTTCCGAATCCCAAGTTTGGACCAAGCGGGCCTGATGTCGGGTTTTAACTTTTTTTGAAAAAGCTTAGAAAAACCATAATTTTTCAGTAAAGTTGGTTCCTTTGGCATTAATTAATGATATTAAACTAATTATGATTAGATTCGAGTGTGTTGGAGGTGAATTCGAAAGAAAAAGCGGTAATTGAGCAGTGAGTGGCCTGGGAAATTGAGGTAAGTGTTGTGTCTAACCTTAGCTTGAGGGAATAGGTATTGTATGACTACTTGTTACCTGTTTGTTTGTTAAATCCAATGTATAGGTGAGGTGAGGAGTACCTATACGATGTGATCAGGTCATACCATGCGAGTAAATGTTATTTCTTGTTATTATGGTTGTCTTAAAGCCTATCATCTGTGATTGTTATTGTTAGTGAAATGTTGAGAACATTGAGTTGAGGTTGAAATGATAAATGATGATAGTAACCATGATGGAATATTGATTTCTTGTGAAATTCCTTTGAGAACATTGAGTTGAGATCGAAATATTAAATGGTGATAGAAATTATGATGAAATATTGTTTCTCGTGAAATCCCTTTTTTGTTGTTGATGATTTGATGAGATTGTTAGGAAGAGTGTAAAGCACGAAGAGTGATGTCGTGCATGACTTAATTATATTGTGAGGAAGAGTGAAAAGCACGAAGGTGATGTCGTGCATGATTTATTTATAAGGTGAGGAAGAGAGTAAAGCACGAAGGGTGATGCCGTGCAATTCTTAATTATAATCTGGTGAGGGTGAGAGTAAAAGCACGAATGGTGATGCCGTTTAAATTTACTTTCTATCTTTAATTGCTAAAATTTTTGTTGATCACTATCTGTGTTTGCCTTATTGTTTTCCTCATTCCTTATGTTGAAAATTCCCTATCGCATGCTCCCTTCTCATTAATTGTTATTTATATTATTTAATTGCTATTATTTCCTGTTAGCATGATTTCGATCTCCAGGTTTTATGTGGTGTCTTGTCCTAGCCTCGTCACTAATTCGCCGAGGTTAGGCTCGGCACTTACTCAGTACATGGGTCGGTTGTATTGATACTACACTCTGCACTCTTTTGTGCAGATCCAGGTACTGACCAGAGTTAGGAGATATCAGTAGACGCATTTTATTCGGAGACACGAGGTAGATCTGCTGGCGTCTGGAGACTCCTGGAGTCTTCTCCTATTCATTTAGATACTGTTTTATTTCATTCGAAACAGAGATATATTCCTTCCAGCCCATTTATTTGTAGTTATTCTTTAGTAGTTCGTGAATTGTGACACCGGACCCCGGGGTAGCTTTATAGTTATATAATTAGTTCGTGGTTCGGCTTAATTATTACTCCTCATTATTATTCATGAAATTATTTAGAGGAAAACATTAGATTTTGTATTTATTTTAAATTATTTTGTTATGTTTAAGTAATCTTTAAAAAGAAAATTGTTAATTAATTTCTAACATTGGGTTACCTAGCAAGCATTGTGTTAGGCGCCATCACGATTCCGTAGATTGGAAATTTGGATCGTGACAGAAACTATTGGCTAAGATGAAAAACCTAATATCGGTTACAAAAATTACATATTGTTACAATGTTTGACCCCAAAAAATATATATTGATACGACCTTTTATTATAACATTCCATAAGACTTTGGTTTTTTGAATCCTATGACATATAAATAAGAATTATTTTTTATCAACCCTTTTAAAGGTTTTGTTTTTCTAGAATATCTAATAAAGCATTACAAACTCTAGATAATTAGTTCGTGCATAACTTGAATTTTTCATTTTTTGTTTCTTAGGGTAAGTTTGGGTTTAATGATGTCTGTAAAGAATAAAGTTTTTCTAGGGCTATAGCTTCTTTATCTATCTTTATTTATAAGGTAAAAAATTTAACGATCCTAAATTTTAGCAATTCTTATGTATTTAAATAAGTAAAGATTTAATAGCTAAAATTTTAGTTGATTTTAAAGTCCTAGTAAAATTATAAAATGACTATTTTGTTTAGTGTGAACTCTATTTTTAAAAGACAGAAAAGGCGAACGATATTTCGTTAATGACATTCGTGTAAGTCCTAAATGTTAGGACTCTATAAATATTTCAAAAAAGATTAATAACTAAGATTTTAATTGATTTTGAGGTCCTAAATATTAGGAAAATAATTTGAATTACAATTTTGTCCAACATAAAATCCATTTTGAAAGGGTAAAAAAGGCGAATGACATTCGCTAAGGGTCTTCGTATTTTTAAATTACACCGTTAATTTAATTATATAAAATTTTACGGTGACATAATGAGAATAGGAATTTCATGTGTTAGACTTGAAAATTTTGAAAGAACAAACAAAAAAATAAAAATAAAAATAAAAATAAATTTCAAAACGCAAGAAGGGACAACAAAAAGATCAAGCTTGTTCAAGTTCAAGGATGAGGAACAAATCAAGATTTCAGGAGTATGAGTCTGAATTATCTGCTCGTTGAATTCAAAATAATTTTTTGTGGCAACTATATATATTTACGGTTAAGATCAAAAGGCCCTTATTTCTTTTTAAAAATAATAAACTAGTGGAATAATAGGTATTGTAATATTAACAATTTTTGAAATAAAATACTGCACTTCTTACAATATTTAGCACATGTCATTCGTCTTTTTTCCCCTTTAAAAAATAAATTTTATACTCGATAAAATAATTATTTTATTATTTTCCTAGTATTTAAGGCTTTAATAATTTGTCTAGTATTTAAGGCTTTAATTACCCTAATATTTAAGACTCTAATTATTTTTCAAATATTTAAGACTTATAAATTTGCTAAATTTTGTGTATTAGTTTTTCCTTATTTGATTTATATAATATATACCAAATTTATAAAACAAATCGTGTTACTAGGTTTAGAAGCTTAAAAAGCCATCGCAAATTCACATAATCAGTACTTCTATGACATTAAAGATCGGGTTTCGAAATATTTTTTGTAGGGTTAGAAGTCTAAGCTTTGTTTAGAAATGTTATAGTTTTAGAACTTTCAAGAAATATAGGACATTTACCTTTGTTACCCTTAAAAAAATTTCACACTCGATAAAATGATTATTTATTATTTTTCTATTATTTAGGGCTTTAGTTATTTTTCCAGTATTTAGGGCTTTAGTTATTCCCCTAATGTTTAAGACTTTAATTGTTTTTCTAATATTTAAAACTTCTAAATTTACTAAATTTTGTGCATTAGTTTTTTCTTATTGATTTATATAATATATACCAATTTATAAAAGAACTCGTGTTTCTAGGTTTAGAAGCTTAAAAAGACATAAAAAATTCACACAATAAGTACTTCAACAACAACAACAACAAAATCATTGTAATTTCACAAGTGGGTCTAGAGAGGGTAGTGTGTACGCAGACCTTATTACCCCTACCTTGTGAAGGTACAGAGGTTGTTTCCTAGACATTAAAAATTACGTTTCAAAATATTTTTTTGTAGGTTTAGAACTCTATGTTTGAATAGTGTTATAATTTTAGAATTTTCAAGACATACAGGACATTCGCCTTTTTTACCCTTAAAATTGAATTTCACACTCGATAAAATAATTATGTTATTATTTGTTGTAGTATTTAGAACTTTAATTATTTTTCTACATTTAGGGCTTTAATTATTTCCCTAATGTCTACGACTTTAATTATTTTTCTAATATATATAAAAGAAATCGTGTTTCTAGGTTTAGAAGCTTAAAAAGCCATCACAAATTCACACAATCAATACTTCCAAGATATTAGAAAACACGTTTCGAATATTTTTGTAGGTTTAGAAGTCTATGTTTTGTTTAAAAAATGTTATTAGTTTTAGAACTTTCAAGACATATAGAACATTCGCCTTTTTTATCCTTAAATAATATATTTTACATACGATAAAATAATTATTTTTCTAGTATTTGGGACTTTAATTATTTTTCTAGTATTTAGGGCTTTAATTATTTTTCTAATGTTTAAGACTTTAATTTTTTTTTCCAATATTGAGACCTTATAAATTTACTAAGTTTTGTGTATTAGTTTTTCTTATTTGATTTATATAATATATACCAAATTTATAATAGAAATCGTGTTTCTAGATTCAGAACCTTAACAAACTATCACAGATTCACATAATCAGTACCTTTAAAACATTAAAAATCATATTTCGAAGTTTTTCGTAGGTTTAGAAGTCTATGTTTTGTTTTAAAAAATGTTATAATTTTAGAACTTTCAGGACATACAGGATATTCATGGTTGTTGTATTTATGTTATATTCATTTGGATTCATATTTTCTTGCACCATCAAATTTTCTTGGTTTGAATCTATTTTTAGATAAGGAGAAAGTGTCAACTTGACTTGGTTTGATAAGGAGGAAGTATACTAAATCGTATACCGTATTTATTTTTAAGAAAATACAATAATTTGTATACATATAAAACACAATGAAAATACAAATGTAATGCAAAGACTCTTCAACTACCACATTTAATTTTCGCATACCTCAATGCTTGGAAATAGGAAGAGCCTCTCCATTAATTTTGTATTTTTGAGGGAAAATTGTAGGCTAAATAGTTAGGGGATCTTTAATGTCTTTTTACGCGTGTGACCAAAGTTGGGTCACTAAAGTTGGGTCACTAAAGTTGGGCCGTTTAACATCACTCATAACTTAAACCCTACACCAAACGATATTGTAACTAGTGTAAATTAATATCGTGTACCACATGCTAATAGGTACTCCAAAGGTAAGAAACCAAGGATCTAAAAAGGGCGATTTGTAGCCATGCCCTACATAGCAGCCACCTTTTAACCTATACCCTATTTTTAAAAATTATTGATTTGGTAGCCAGCTGACAAAAAATTCGCACTAATATGACCATTCTACCCCTGACATAACATATAAAAATCACGCAGCTCCGTCTCTTCTCATATTTGAATCACGTACGTCTCTTCTCACAT
>MDKJ01242028.1:0-14439 GCA_005239525.1 Nicotiana knightiana | reverse complement strand
AATATATATATATATATATATATATATATTGCTGTAGAGTGCAGCCTGATCCATATATAGTATATAATACGCTGCGGCGTGCAGCCTGATCCATCACTATCCTCACAATCCGGCTCTCGGCCTCACTCGGTCATCACCCTCACAATCCACTCGGACAACTCAATACAATCAGGGGTACTCAACCCAAAAATATCTTTCATTTGTTTGAAAACAGGGTGATAAACAGGAATGAACAATGAACAAGTATAAATCCCGACTGAGAATATATCTTTCTAACAAAATAGTGTGAGAATAGTAGTTAAGCGCACCTAAGGGGTAAAACAGGTCGGCATAAGGCCCCAAACATGGCTTACAACCCAAAATAGAGTATAAATCTCTAAAACACGGAGTATCATGTGATTTCAAATCAAGTACGCAGCTTGAAAGTCGCTACGGGACGGACCAAGTCATAATCCATACTGATACATGCCCACACGCCCGTCACCTAGCATGTGTGTCACCTTTTTTATCAAAACAACACGAAATACCGGGGTGCCATACCCTCAGGTCAAGATTTACGTTCGTTACTTACCTCAAATCGGAAGAAAGCTACTCCACGATGCCTTTGCCTCTCGACTCAGCCTCAACGCGCTCCGAATCTGTTCAAAACAGATTCACAACATCAAAGTAGGCTAAAGGGACAAAGCCCGCTCGAAAATATCCAATTTATATCAAAAATTCCGAAATTAGCCAACCCCGACCCTCGGGCCCACGTCTCGGAATTCGATAAAAATCACAGCACCGAAATCCTCATCCCCTCCACGAGTCTATACATACCAAGAACATCAAAATCCAAGCACAATTGCCCCTTCAATTACTCAATTAAAGTCTCCAATTTCCCATGCCCTAACTTCCCCAAATTTGGGTTTAAATCCCACTAATTTCAGGTTTAATTGCTTAGAAAATAACATAGAATCAAGTTTTGAAGTCAAAAATATTACCTCCCAATGTTTCCCTCCGAATTCCTCTCCAATCCCTCTCAAAAGCTTCAAAAATCGCCCAACAATGGAGAAAATAGACTGAAATTCGCGAAAATGGCTTTTTAAACATTCTGCCCAGGTCTAATTCCTTAATCGCGATCGTGGCATGTGCCACGTGATCGCGAAGCACAGAAAAATTCAGCCCCACATTTAACCTTACGCGATCGTGGGAACCCCCTCGCATTTGCAGTTAACAAACACACGACCCTACGCGATCGCAAGCCAACTCACGCGATCGCGTAGAGAAAACTGCCTTCACTCCATTGCAGCTCGAATACCCTACGCGAACGCAGCACTGGCCATGCGTTCGCGAAGAATCACTTCCCACACAACCGCGATCACGACCCTTTTACTGCGATCGCATAGAATAACCTCGACTCCACCTCTGCTAAGCCTACGTGATCGCAAACTCACCCCTGTAATCTCGTAGAAGAAAAAAATAGATGAAACACCAGCAGAAATTATGCAACTTTCCAACATCCAAACTGGGTCTGTTAACCTCCCAAAACACATCCGAGGCCCTCGGGACCTCAACCAAAAATGCCAACACACTCCACAACACAGTTCAAACTTATTCGAGCCTTTGAAACACCAAAAACAACGCAAAAACACCAAAACACCTCGGATTCAAGCCTATGAACTTTGAAACTTCTAAATTTCGCCAAAGATGCCGAAACCATGCAAAACACGTCCGATTGACCTAAAATTTTGCACACACATCCAAAATGACACTATGAACTTGATCAAATTTCTAGAATTCCATTCCGACCCCGATGGCCTATTTTCCACTACCGGTCGGAAATCGCCAAAAACTCAATTTCGCCAATTCAAGCCTAATTCTATTCCGGACATAAAAACCACATTTCGAACGCACTCCTAAGTCCCAAATCACCTAACAAAGCTATCTAAACCATAAAATCTGCATTCCGAGTTCGTTTACCAAATAGTAAACTTTCGGTTGACTTTTTAAACCATAAAGCTAATTTAAGAGACTAAGTGTCTCAATTCTCACCAGGACCACTCCGAACCCGGACCAACCGACCCAACACATCATAATTAGGTTAACTAACACATAACAAAGCTGATACATGGGGAAGGGGGCTAATCTCACGGAACGACCGGCCGGGTCGTTACATTTTACCAAATGAACAAAATTAAAAGCGTAGTTGAAACTCTATAGGCAGGATTTCTACCCAGTTTAACAAAACGAAATAAGAAAACCCCCCAACTTTACTAAATATCCACAAAATCTGTTTATTACAAAGTTATAACAGACCAGAATAGCAAATAAATTATACAATAGTAATAAGATATACTATAGGGAGCCTTCATTAGGTCCAAATAAACCTAGGAACTAGGCCTTCCAACCATAACAACTTTGAGGCACAACATAGTGATTCACCATAGCATATTAGAATCAGGTTTCTGATGTGTCAAAGTTCCCAAGGGCCTTAGTGACCTAGGGAAATGCTCACACCAAAACCACACATTGAGAAGATAGCTCACAAGAGATTGGGAACCAATTCCCAGTGTGTCAGAGTTCACAGGAGTCTCATGTTGGCCCTGAGCAGTACTCACACTGGGGTTGAGAACCTAAGGGACTAAGAGTGGAGGTTTTAAAAATCAGCATATAAAAAGAAAGTAGGGGCAGATTTCAAAACAGTTTGATTTTAGAAGAAACAAGGTTTAGAACACAAAATTGCATTCAGAAGCAGCAAAGTTTGCAAAGTACATAGCTTCAAAGACACCTAATTATACTAAGTGAGCATGTTGACATTTAGGACAACCATTGTTTAATCATAGAAGCATGTTAAGGAAAACAGTTTGGTTGAACAAGTTGGGCAGGACACATTAAGTAACCATAGAAATCTGTGAGGTTAGGATTAATGAACCAATTTCAAGTTAATGGTATCATAAAGATGCTAAGTTCAGAACAGGTGCAAGATCAACAAATAGTGCATGAAACAAGTTAAACATTAAGCTAACTTGTAGGAGGATTCATATTATTCAAAAATATCTAATCTTAAACTAACAGTATTAACCATAAGATTAGAAGAGAGTCATAGGAGCATAAAAGGTAGAATCATGCTGAAAGTAAGGTTCAAGACATGTTGTTTAAGTCACACTGTTATGAAACATGGAGAATGAAATGACAAGGGATTAGGTCTTACAAGTTAATCAAGAAATCAAGTAAATATGCTACAACAATTAAGTTCCAGAATCACTTGGATCCGGCCAAGACCAGAAACAATGAGCACAGAATCAGAATAAAAGAACTATGTTTTAGTGAGAATATGAGAGTTCGAGTCCTGTCTAAAGGGAAGAGGGGAAAAGGTTTAAATAGTATTCGATTAGGCAGACAGATAAGGGAAGAAATGAAACATAAACAAATAAGGAAAGACGTTAAACTCAGAATAAATTTAAGTCAGAGTTTAGTCAATTAACAGGCGTAATAGCGAGTAATCAGGCGAGATTGCTGATGCCTTAGCCATTCTGGTGTCTATGTTACACCATCCGAATAAGACTTACGTTCACCCTCTGCATATCCAAGTCCATGATCATCATTCCTATTGCAATGTGGTTGAGGAGGAGCTTGATGGTGAACCTTGGTTCCATGATATCAAGGAATACATCAAGTCGGGACTATATCCGGGACATGCCACAGATGATCAAAAGAGAACCATTCAATGTCTGGCTAGAGAATTTTTCTTAAGTGGGGGGATATTGTACACGAGGACTCCAGATACAGGATTACTAAGGTGCATAGATGCTAAACAAGCTTCGACTATCATGGCCGAAGTGCATTCTGGAGTTTGCGGGCCGCATATGAGTTTGTATGTCTTGGCAAAGAAGATCTTTCGAGCAGGTTATTATTGTCTCACCATGGAAAGAGATTGCATCAGCTTTGTTCGCAAATGTCATTAATGCCAGGTGCACGGTGATTTGATTCATTCCTCGCCATATGAGTTGCACACAATGTCTGTACCTTGGCCCTTTGTTTCTTGGGGTATGGATGTCATTGGACAATTAATCCTGTAGCATCGAACGGACATATGTTTGTTTTGGTGGCCATTGATTACTTTACCAAGTGGGTCAAAGCTGTAACTTTCAAGTCCGTGACCAAGAAGGAAGTGGTAGATTTTTTTCATTCAAATATCATTTGCCGATGCAGAATCCCCAAGGTGATCATCACAGACAATGCCGCAAATCTGAACAGTCATTTGATGAAAAAGGTATGCCAATAGTTCAAGATTATGCATCGAAATCCACTATGTATCGCCCCAAGGCAAATGGAGTTGTTGAGGCTGCTATCAAAAACATAAAGAAGATACTTCGTAAGATGGTGCAAGGTTCTAGGCAATGGCATAAAAAGTTGCCTTTTGCTTTACTGGGTTATCTCACTACTGTCCGTGCGTCAGTAGGTGCAAATCCTTATTTGCTGGTATATGGAACTGAGATACCACCAGAAGTTAAGATTCCATCCCTTCGGATCATTGCTGAATTCGAAATTGATGATGATGAGTGGGTCAAAACTCGACTAGAGTAGTTGAGTTTGATTGATGAGAAAAGACTGACAACAATATGTCATGGTCAATTGTATCAGAAAAGAATGGCGAGAGCATATAACAAGAAGGTGCGTCCCGGAAATTTGAAGTAGACCAGCTGGTATTGAAACACACCCTTCCACATCAGGCTGAAGCTAAAGGTAAGTTCGCCCCTAGCTGGCAGGGGCCATTCATTGTAACAAGAGTGTTGCCCAATAGTGCTTTATATTTAACAGACATAAAAGGTAAATGTGTGGATATGGGTATCAATTCTGACTCAGTCAAGAGATATTATGTATGATTTATTTGTTTATCTTCAATTGCATTTTTGTACTTGGCATTTTTAAAGTTGGAGTGACGAAGGCATTTTATTCTGTTACCCAAACACTGTTATCCATTGCTACCCCTTTTGAGCCTTATTTACATTCTTTCATATCCCTCTTTAGGAATCATGAGAAAAGTTAGAAAATAAAAAATAAAAAAAATAAAAATAAAAGAAGAAGAAAAAGCAAAAAAAAGAAAAGAAAAAAAGAAGAGACAAGAAAGTGAAAAAGAAGAAGAAGAAGAAAAAAAAAAGCAACAAAAACAAAAGAAGGCTTTTGAACTACATTCGACCTGATTCCTTTATAGGATACGTAGGAAACCTTACCTTGAGGTTCGGTCCCATCAAAATAAAAATCTCAAATTCCCCGGACTCAAAGAAACCAGGGCAGAAGTTTTGGTTTTGCAAAAGATATGATTTCAAAAGTTGTAATTTTGAACCCTTTCATTTTAAGCTGTTTTGAGCCTGCATGCCGACCTTTCTTTCTAACCCTGTACAAAAGCCTACATTACGGTCCAAAGAAAGATCTTATGATTGATCTTTGAGGATGCCAAGTCAAGTGAGATAGAGGTATGATTCACATCATGGGTAACACCTTGTTCATGGGCACAAGTAAAGATGAATAAAATGAGAGAGTCTTATTGGTGAAAACCATCACGGGCACCATAAGACGATGGAGAGTTGAGAGAAAATTTAAAATGAGATAGCCTTATTAATGAAAATACTCATGGGCACCGTAAGGCGACAGTGAGTTGAGAGATGAACAAATGAGAGAGGTTTGCTGGTGAAAATCCTTCGGGGCACTACAAGCCGAATGAGGTTCGTGACTTTACAGAGAAATTGGATTATGGAAATCTTGGTTTTTGAAGTATGAAGACACGACATGAACTGAAATATGATTAGTTGGATGGATTAGGCTGATCAATTCGAAATGCATGTCATGATCATTGGAGCCAGCTGCTTCATTCAAATATGTCTCTTTTTCATTCTTCTTCAAATAGTCATCTTTGTTCAAAATTTTCCTCTTTATTCGTCGCTTCGTTTCTTTTGGGTCTATTTTTATAAGTCTCTGTCAAGTTAGTCTTTATTAAACAAGGAATAAAGGAATTCAAAGTCCATTACCGGATTTTTAATTTCACCAAGCGAACTTCGGCCAAGCACATCACAAGTGACATGATTCAGAATGATCAATGTGGTGGTAATTGAAGTTCAGGTGGTCAAGTGATTCTTGAATTTTGAGGAAATACAAAGGTTCAACAATTGTCAGAATAAAAATTCCAAACAACAAGTTGAGTGTAAGGGATTCAGATTCATAGGTTATTGTGTTCGAGGTTCAATCAGAAGGTCAAAAAATTCTTTGTTAGCCTGAAGTAGCTGATTAGAATGAAGCGTGGTAGTGGAAAAAGCAGATACCTTCAGCAAGGATGCCACAAACTAACCGCCACATTTTCAAACTGACGAGATTTTCTTTGTTTGAAACAGGGGAAAGAAATTTTGTTTGCTCTACAAGAATCCTCCATGAGGAAAGCATGTTCCAGGTAAGTTCAGTTTTAAGTTTTCAGGATCCTCCTGGGTAATTGATTTAATTTCAAGTTTTCAGGACCCTCTTGGATAATGGGATTTAGTTTTAAGTGTACATCATCTACCCGGATAATGAAATTTAGCTTTCAAGTTTTCAAGACCCTCCTGGATATTGGGATCTTGTTTTAAATTTTCAGGACCCTCATGGATAATGGGATTCAAGTAACACTCAAGAATGTTCCTAGTACAAACTTGGGCAGAAAATATTCTTTGTTTTGTCTATGTTGTTGTGATTGCAGGCGCTCACCTGGAGAACGAGGGAATTCATTTCAAGTTTTAATTCAATAGCGGGCGCCCACCTGGTGAATGAGGGAATTTATTTCAAGTTCAAGTCATTGGCAGGCACCCACCCACCTGGAGAACGAGGAAATTATTTCAAGTTCAAGTAATTGGCAGGCGCCTACCTGGAGAATGAGGGAATTTATTTCAAGTTCAAGTCATTAGTAGGCGCCCACCAGAGAATAAGAGAATTTATTTCAAGTTTCAAGTCATTAGCAGGCGCTCACCTAGAGAATGAGGGAATTCATTTCAAGTCTCAAGTCATTAGTAGGCGCCCACCGGAGAATGAAGGAATTTTTTTCAAGTTTCAAGTCAGTTGCAGGCGACCACATGGAGAATGAGGGAATTCATTACAAGTTTTAAGTCAGTAACATGCGTCCACCTGGAGAATGAGGGAATTTATTTCAATTTCAATTCATTAGCAGGCGCCCACCTGAAGAAAAAAGGGAATTCATTTCAAGTTTTAAGTCAGTTGCAGGCACCCACCTGGAGAACGAGGGAATTCATTTCAAGTCATAAGTCATTGGCAGACACCCACCTGGAGAACTAAGGGAATTCATTTTCAAGTTTTAAGTCAGTTGCAGGCGCCCACCTGGAGAACGAGGGAATTCACTTAAAGTTTTAAGACAGTTGCAGGCACCCACCTGGAGAACGAGGGAATTCATTTCAGAGTTAAGTTCAAGTTGAAGTCAACATCAGGAACCCGCTTGAAGAATAGGGTCAATGCAAGTTAGAGGTAGCAGAAGCTCACCTCAAGAATGCGAGTCGACAGTTCGAGATGCATAACATAACTGTAGAAGATTCAAGATCAAGTTTCTGAAGACCTATAGATAGGAATTTTATAACTCATAGTTGATAGACTTGCTTAGTTTCTTTTCATTTTGATTTTGGTGTAATAAGGAGTTCAACAAGCAGTACCAGTAGCAACAACAGTGAAATCACAACTTCTCGGTAGTCCCAGCTACCAAAACCTCCAGAACTACATTGACCTGATTCCTTTATAGCCAAGGATATATAGGCAACTTCGGAAGCAAGGTTCGGTCAAGCTTTTTTAAAACGCTTCCTATGGAGTATCCAAACGGGCAACAATTGCTCGTAATTGCTTACTTTATCGTTGCCCGAAAACTCTTCGTGATTCCGAGCAAAGAAAAGCAGTTGTGGGCACGTGATTTTTGCCCGACTAAAAATATTCCTATAAAATTAACAAAAATAGATTTTTCTAATTATTTCTTTATAGAATTTTAGGAATTTCTTGTTAATTTTTGTTTGCAGATAGTTGCATATTTGATATTTAAAATTATGAAAAATACAAAAAATATTAGGTTTAATTTTTTTTTTTTTGCACAACATGTTAGGTTTAATTTTATTTAGGATTTAATTACATGAGTTAATTATATTATTAAATAAAAATCACAAAAAGTATGGGTCATTTTTACTTTTTACTTTTAGTTGCAAATTAGTAATTTTCTTTCATTAGTTTTAAGTTAATTAATTATTTGACTATTATAAATAGTAAGTAGTTTAATTTTACAAATTAATTTTAAGTTAGAATTTGATTTAGGATTTAATTTAATTTAATTAAGTTTTAAAATCAAAGAAAACGAAAAGAGAGCAAGAAAAGAAAAGGGGTCAATTTGTGTTGCAAAGTCGGACTGGGCCAGTCTCTAAGAGGCCCAGTCATTCTCCCCTCTCCCCCCAGCCCATCTCCGAAAAATCGGTCCAAATTCCCCCACTTTAAACGAACGACAACGTTTGGTCACGTTTAATCGTGGTCATTCATTGATTTAGATCCAACAACTCCTAACTCCCCTCCCCTTCTTCTCCCATAAAACTGTCCAAACACTCCCCTCAAACCCTAGAGACCGACCCATTTCCCTCTCTAAACAACCCTAAATTAACATCCCATGATCCCCACAATTTCCTAATCCCTAATCCCCTACCAATTTCCTAAAGCCCCCACCAAACTTCTCCAATTTTGGATCTAAAAAGAAAAAAAAAACTCCTTTTGATTTTGTTGAGTTTCAAGACTTGATTTGAGACGAAACTTACGCTAATTTATTGTTATCAGTGAGAACAATTGATTAGTGTGATTTTTGGTCCATTTCAAGGGCGTTCGGGTTCGATGTTCGACCAAAATCTGTCGGAAAGATCTTTCTTGCTATGTTTAGGTAATTTTTCCTTTTCTTTTCTTTTGCTTCATGAATTTTAATCTGCTCTTCTTAATTTTTAGCATATTATGATTTAATTCCATTTGATTCTGTGTGTGCATGATTTAATTAATAGTTAATTGTATGATTTTTGTTTGAATAACTGATTTAGGATTAATATCTTTTTCTTTTTATCATTTTTTGCTGGCTTTTCTATTTTGACTGGATTGATACCTAAATCTTCATTTAAATTGCATGATTATTTAAAGTAGTTAATAGATTTTTTTTTTAATTGAAAATAATTTTAGTTAATTTTTCCTATGCATGTTTTACTTAATTACATAATTAGTAATTCAATCACATATTAATTAGTTTAATTGCATAGATTTAATCAATTTTCTAATTAAGTGTTAAATGGTTAGTTTTGCATATCATTATACTTATGATCCGTGTGATTCCCTTTTGGGGTAGCTATTTGTAAAGAACATAAACTTGAGGGAGTTAATTGGAAAGCAAAGATAGGGATCCGTATGTGGTTGTTTGGGAAGTTTCTAGAAAGGGACAACTGTCCAAAATTATGGATAAAAGATGCTAAAAAACTAGACAGTTGTCCATCTTTCTGTTTTAAAAGATGTCAATTTCCTAATTTTAAGGGAAGGCTGGTGTAGACGCGTAATTTTTTACCCTCTCCGAGATATTATATTTCTTAGCGTTTGAACATTTTGTTTAGGCCTAATATCTCTTATACTTTATTTTAAGCACAAAAGAGAAAATTAGAAAAATATTTTCACTTTTAATATTTAGTTTTATTTTAGTAGTATATTTTAATTAATTAAGAGTAAGACTTTATTTCATTTTATAAACATATTATATCTTTTTCATAGTCTTCCTAGCCCAAAACAAAATCCAACCAGACCTGGACCCAACCCAATTTCCAATCCCATTCCCCTTAGCCCAATACCCACTAACTTAAAATTCTCCTTCTTCTTATACACTCACGACCTTAATCAAAAAAGGAGGATACACACTACCCTGACCCCCTAATTCCCTGAAGAGTGGCGCCGTTCCCCCCTCCCTGCTTCTTCCTCACATCTCACCCCCAATACAGAGATTAGAGACGAAAATCATACCACCCCTCCCTGAGCTCTTCGTCTCCATCCTCCTAACCACGAGACCCCTCCCTTTGAAGAAACCTCATCCATCCGTGTTTTCATTTCTCTAAAAAGAGCAAAACAGATCTTCTTTTGAGTCTGGACAGAAAAAGAGAGCCGTAGCAGCTGGACAAATTTAGGATTCAAAATCTGAAAAACAAAAGAAAATTGTAAAGAAAAAACCAAGGAAACATCATAGAAAGAGGTTTAAAAGTTGCTGCATTTTTCGACTGCACTTTTATACAAGTTCTGGTTCCCCCAATCTGATTTTCAACTTGGCTGTCAAAGCTCGAATCTGTGATTTACTGTTTGCTGATTTCTGTTGGAACCGGTTTGTTGAGTTTCCTACATTTTCATCTCGCCTGATTTGGCATTCTCCTTAATATTCTGAATTAGGTATTCCTTTAAATCCCTCACTTAGTGTGTGCTTAAATTTGTTGTATATATATATGTGCTGAACATTTTATGAAATGTTAGCTACTTATTGTTTGTTGAGGTACTGATTTCATTTGTCTATTGTTACATCATATGAATTGATACGTATAATTCTCATGTCTCTAATGCAAATTCACTCGTGATTCTATTTGGTTTCATTAGATACATGTTGTTCTGTTTAGGGGATCCACCGGCTGATATTCAAATTTGCTCTCTGGTTCTTTAATATTAGAGTTAGCATGAAATATTGAATATCGAGAAACTTCGAGCTATAAGGAAAATTGTGATTTCGACACTACGAGCTTCAAGTTGAGTCTGTAATGATTTGTTTTATGAGTTGCGTCTAGATCATTTAGAGAGTCGATTAATTCTTAAAGTTTGAATCCAAACACAGTGGTATGAAGACGAGTGTATGCAAAAATGGAAGGAACTCTGAGCTGGAGAGATATTTCTTGCAAATAATGGTTACTGTAATTTTCATGATGGGCTTTGGCTGTATTAATTTTTGAACACTTCTTTAAGATAAGCAAATTGGATTTGTGCACTCATTTTGATGTTGTTTTCATTCTTGTATATCAATGAGACTCCTGCACGTAACTTCAAAGCTAAAATAACATAATTAACATCGTACCTTGATTCAAGCGTGATTAATAAATCATCGTGACTATGGGTACGACTCCCGTGGCATAGTCATGATACATAATCTCTATTCGGGTAAGCATTTTATGTGACCCGACCATAACTTCGAAGATTAAAATAAACATGTCACGAATCGCGGGTGCATTTCATGTGACGCGGTTCGCAACATGTACCAAAATGACAAGTGTACGACATCGTGACTTGTTTCAAAATAATCCCATAAATATCAAAAATGGTTTATGTGCACATGCCGTAAGTTAAAAATACCTCTTTTAGATAAGAATTCCGAAATTTAGAGAATAAATTGAATATCGCCTTAAATAGGCATCTTAACTGTCATGACCGTAGTCACGACTATATAATCTACACTCGGGTGTGACAACTTATGTCCCCGACTCTAACTCAAAATAATAATAAAAATCACACGTTGTAATTGCAGGTGCATTTCATGTGGCGCAGTTATAATGTGTTCAAAAATAAATAAGTGCACGTCTCATGACTTGTTTTCAAGATAAATTCATACTTATCAAAAGCGGCTAAATTGCAAAGAGTTTAAATATGCAATAGGCTAAAATATGTAAATAATCAGATAATTTAGGCCAAATATCAATAGTTAAGCGACCGTGCTAGAACCACGGAATTCGGGGGTGCCTAACACCTTTTCCTAGGTTAACAGAATTCCTTATCCGGATTTCTGGTTCGCAGAAATTTTAAACAGAGTCAAAATTTCCTCGGTTTGGGATTTCAATAAATAAATGGGGTCCCGGAACACCGTAAATAATTCGGGTGGCAACTCTGAAATAATAATAAGTCCCAAAACCGAATAATGTCACTTTAATTGGAAAAACTTCCTTTCACCCTTACCGGAGGAAAAAGGAGGTGCGACAGCTCTGGCGACTCTGCTGGGGATTAGAACCCAAAACTTCTGGGTTAGGGTTCAAAATTCGAGCTTAGAATAACTGTTATATTTGGCTTTATTATCTGATTTACATGTTTGAATCTAATGTGCTAAATGCCGCTTTTACCGCTTTGATATTATTTGAACTGTGTATATTGTTACGAAACCCTCTTCTCCCCGAGTCTTCTAAATCATCTGGGAAGTGTGCACTTCGTGTGACTTCTTTTCTGTTAGAGTCATATCCAAATTTTTGAACGAGGTTCGGACAAGTTGCAAAGCCGGTGAAACTTATGTATTCCCGGTACGCTGCCCCCCCCCCCTCTCACGACTCGAGTTGTCCGCTCGGGTAAGCCAGGTCTAGAACAATAAACCCCAAGATTTAAACTTAGAATAACATAGCCTCATGCCGGATCCCTAGTAGGAACGTTTGTTTTCATCATGGACATTTGACTATGGGGACTCAAGACAGGGGTTGGGTCCGTTTAAGACAGGTGTACCCAATTTAAAAGACCATCCTGATGCATCTTACGTGCTACTTGCGTATCTGTTTATTTTGGCTTACATGTTGACTGGTTTCTAGAATGGGAAAGAAAATAAAAAAAAAAGGAAAATGAAAGAAAAATCACGACTGAGAGGTAGGTATTTCAAAAATGCTGAAACTCTCTCGAAAAAACAAAGAGAAAGAAATTAAGTGAATGTTCTCAAAAGCCATGTTTTCCCAGTTCCGTCAAAATTGGCAGAACTACGCGGGTCTGATTCTCACCGGATGTGAGATACGTAGGCAAACCTCATCGGTTCCGGCCCCTTTTTTTAAAAAAAATTCAAAAATATTTTTCTTTAATTCCTTTTTAGGAGTCTTTCTTTAGAAAATCCTGAAAAAAAAAATAAAAACTAAGAAAATTTTTATACCAAAAAATATTTTATTTGTAGGAGTCTTTCATTAGAAAAAAATACAAATAAAATAAAAAATCCAAAAAAATATTTTTTCTTTCTTCTTTAGAAATCTTTCTTTAAAAATTTTCGAAAACAAACAAAATAAAAAAAAGAGATAAAATCAAAAATACAAAAAATATTTTCATTATTCTTTCGAAAATCGAAAAGAAAATTCAAGCTTCAAAAATATTTTCTTTTTCTTTAGAAGTATTTCTTTCATAAAATAAAAAAAACCCAAAAATATTTCTTTTCTTCTTTAGAAATTTTTCTTTCGAAATTCCAAAAAAAATATATATATTTATTTTCTTTCTTTTCAAAAATTCTCAAAAAAAAAACAACAAATCTAAATACAAAAATATTTTCGTTCTTCTTTTTAAATCATTGTTTTGAAAAACATAAATACAAAAAGAAATTCAAAATCCAAAAAAAAAGAGTTTGGTTATTTACTTTATTCCCAATCTTCCCGAACTACGCAAGATCTGATTCATGCGGCGTCATGATACCTAGGCAATCCCCATAGGATTCGATCATAACCAAAAAAAATTAAAAAGAGAGAAAAAAAAGTGAAAAAAAAATATCAAAAGAAAAATGATAATAATAAGGACCGACTGAGTCCATTCTAACGTGTCTTTTGTTTTGAATATTGAAGAATGTTTGAGGTGGTCGGTTTGTGGTAAGCTGCAACACAATCCACAAGGTCCAAGAGATAATGCCAATGACAACTGACATCGAAGCCGTTACGAGAGCTCGTGAGATTCAGGGTCAGAAGGTTCAATAAGAGTCTACTGTGGTTGAGGAAAATAGACTACTGAACAAGAAAATGACTGAAATGTGTCAAGCATAGGCCAATGGCCAAGAACCGCCCTTCTCTGTTCAGGTTTTTCCCAAAATTCACACCCATCTTGACAACTACCATTCCGGTCTCATAGTCTGATCAATCCTATCCACATGGGTTCAGTCTTTATCCTAGCTGTACAACCACAGCTGGAACTCCAGTTGCATGCTCTCAAAGTTTTCCATTGACAACCAATCAGACAACCACTGTTGTTATGCCTGTCTTCACTGTTCCACAACCGACAGTGGTGGAGGAAACCTCATGAGTCACAATTTGCTACCCAGCAAGAACAATACCACTCTCCTGAGTACCACTCGTACTTATTTGATCTTCCTGCAAAGATTGAGAAGCTTGCCCAAAAGATGGCACATGATGAAATGACCCAAAGACTGAAAAGCTTAGAACAACAGTTGAAAAATATGCAAGGGTTGGCAGGTCAGAAGATTATTGCCTTCAAGGATCTATGTATGTTCCCCGATGTGTGTTTGCCACTTGGTTTCAAGGTCCCCAAGTTTGAAAAGTATGATGGACATGGAGACCCCATAGTCCACCTGAAAAGGTATTGCAATCAATTAAGAGGTGCGAAAGGAAAGGAATAATTACTGATGGCTTATTTTGGGGAAAGCCTTACGGGGGTAGCCTCTGAATGGTTTAC
>ML372964.1:0-15101 GCA_005239525.1 Nicotiana knightiana | reverse complement strand
ATATATATATATATATATATTTACACCAAAAATAGAATAGAATTTGGGTGTGGGCAAAAATTAGTTGTTCACAAACAATCAAGTGCTGTATTTATTTTGCGCGAAAGCATTTCAAGGTAAAGGATAAACAAATAAGGTGATAAAGGGTCTCCCTGTCTTATGCCTCTCGTGGGTGTGAAATATTTCGTAGGGTTTCCATTAATAATAACGGACGTAGAAGTAGTTGTTATACAAGACATAATTAATTTAGTAAAAGTTGGGGAAAAATTTAGGGTGATTACTGTATGATGTATGAACGACCATTCTAATCTGTCGAAGGCCTTTTCAAGGTCCAATTTGAGAAGCATATTTAAATTGTTACCCTTCATTTTTTAGAATCTTGTAATGATTTCCTGGACAATAAGGGCATTATCTGCAGCTCTTCTATTTTTCTGGAAACTAGATTGAGTTGGATGAAAAATATGTTCCAGAATAGGTTTTAGTCTATTTACGATTATTTTTGTGATAATCTTGTAAATAGTATTACAAAGGCTGATGGGTCGATATTGAGTTATGGAAGAAGCATGCCTATTTTTTAAGAATCAGGCAAATGAGAGTAGTATTAATAATACGGTTGACTTGATGGTCAAGAAAAACTTTGTGACAAAAATATTTGACAGAGTTGCCTATAGTGTCCCAATATTTTTAATAGAAGAAAGGGTGTAGATCATCTGGTCCAGGAGCTTTTAAAAGTTTAAAGGAGTGAATCATTGATAATTTCATTAAGGGTTTAGTTAAGCAAAAATGGTCCTCCTGAGTTAATACATTAGAAGGCTATATTGTATTTTTTTTTTAGTAGAAGCCGTTTCTTGTGTTGTGAAAAGAGTGTGATAATAATTTGTAATATTATTCTTAATGATATGTGGATCAATTATCCAATTTCCCCCATGATCTTGTAAACCAGTTATACGATTATGTTTTCGACGATTTAGAGTTGTGAGATGGAAAAAATTGATGTTTGCATCGCCATCATTTAACCAATTAATACGTGACTTTAATTTCCAAAAGTCCACCCCAAGCTTGAGTAGATGATTGAATTCCGTCCTTAATTGATGTTCCAGATTGTGCAAGAAAGTGCTACTATGATAGTTTATAGATGATTGGAGACCACCTAATCGAGCCAAGATTTTTCTTTTACGTTTAAAAATATTACCAAATGTCGATTTATTCCATTCTTGGACTATGTCAGTGAAATGATTGATTGTTGGTAGCAATTCATGCCAGGCTTGTTTAACTATAGATGGAAAAATAGGGTGTGTAGTCCAGATTGTTTCAAATCGAAAAGTTTTTGCTAAGGCAATGGATAATGTTGTAATTCTAGTAGAAGGGGACATTGATCGGATTGAGTACATGAGAGATGTGTGACAAGTGCCTCAGAGTATTGACTTAGTCATTCATAATCTGCTATAATACGATCAATACGTTCAAGAATATTATATTTATTATGACGACTATTTGTTCAAGTATAACGGCTTCCTTTGTAACCTAAATCAGTAAGGTGGCAGTAGTTGATAAAGTCCAAAAATTTATTAGAGCGTGAATTATTAATTTGGAGGCGACCAAATTTATCATTCGCATGAGTTACCATAATTTCTGACTAAATATCCTAGGTGAAAATTTAAGCAATCTCTTCGTAATTCATATCCTTTATCTATTAAGGATTTTTTTTTTCTTTCTAGTTTTCATCATCATTGCTAACAGAAGTTGGATGTTGAACTCCAATGATAACAGCCAATTGATGGTTTTCAAGCCAGTTTTATTAGTTTTCTTTCACAATTACTAGAGAAGAAAGTGAGAGATTTTACCATCAAAATCCAACTAAGAAATCATGCTAACCAAAAGGGAGCGACTAACTTTAATTTCTTCAAATATAAACATACCTTTAAGCATCTATACTATATATATAAAATAAAATGAAGATGGGGAAAAAAAGAGAAACGAGAGGATCCAACCGAATACTAGATACACAAGCTCACGTGGAGTGCTATCAAGTCCAAAAATTTATCACTAAAATCTTAATATATATTGTTGTTTCTTCTTCATTAGTTAAACTAATAGAATAAAACTGACCATACCTCTTTCAATGCTACCAAATGTATTTCTAACAAACGTTTAGTACTATAAAAACTTTTAAACTATCAAATATTGGATTGCATGGATAGTAACTTGAAATTTGAGGTGTAGAGTCATGATTGTTGTATAATTTTAAGTGAGGTATTATCACTTTTAGCCCGCGCAAAAAATTATTTATATTTAGTAATCGGAAAAGCGTATAAAATTTGTATATAATGTATAAAGTGCATATATATATACAAAAAATATATATTTTTTCGGCTATTATTTTGAGAGTGGCTATACAGTGTCATTTTTTCAATAGAAGTAAATTCTTGACATATATTTTAGAATTTAATATTACTCTCTTAAAATATATTTTAGACTTTAATATTAGTTTCTAACCATTACAAGAATTTCAACGGCAAAAATGTGGCCGAATTCGTATTAGTCGGGTGAGCGACTATTTTAGTTAATCCTCCACTCTAAAATATTAAAACTCTCAATTAATCACAATAGAGAAGGAGGCCTCATAAAGCAACGCCGTCCTACTTCTAAATCCACAACCTAGTGGGCTACTAGCCTTCAATAGCAGCTCAAAGTAGGCCTCCGCAACCCAACAACCAGTGTGGTCCAAAGCAAGGGACTCTATATCTGAGGGACATCAAATATGAAGGCCATTTTTCTCGGCACATCATTTGTTTCTATATCTGAGGGACTATCAGAGAGCTCAGTTTTCAGAGGCAAAGTCAGTATTTGAATTTTGCTGAGTTGAGCTCTAGATTTATTGATTATTAAGTTCGAAATTTATTACCGGTACTTTTTAATTGTTATAAATAGAATTCTATTTAGAGTGAATGTCTATCTTTTAGAGAGTTTTATTTTGTGGCTATGTCATCTTATCCTTATAAATAGAGGGGTCTTATTCCATTGTAAATCATCCCAAAATTCAATAAGAATTTTCTCTTTCTTTCTCTGCAATATTATTCTTCTTCTTTTATTGTTTCATAACACGTTATCAGCACGAGACTCTACCGTCTCAAGAAGCTCTTTTAGAAGATTAAGGTATAACTTTTCTCCTCTTTTTAATTATGACTGACATTATGAAAAGAAAGTTCGTTGCCCTTGAAATTTCGGGTAAGAACTATATGACATGGGTGTTGGATGCTGAAATCCATTTAGATGCAAGGGGTCTTGGAGACACCATTAAAGATAAAAATAAAGCATCTACCCAAGACTGTGTTAAGACCTTGATTTTCTTGCGCCATCACCTTGATGAAGGGCTGAAAATAGAATATTTCACAGTCAAAGATCCATTTGTTTTCTAGAATGGCTTAAAGGAAAGATGTGACAACTTAAAGTTGATCACTCTTCCACAAGCACGATATGATTGAGCTCATCTGAGGCTCCACAACTTTAAGTCTGTTTCTGAATATAATTCTGCAATGTTCAGAATTACTTCTAAATAGAAACTCTGTAGAGACACTACCGATTATGATATGTTTAAAAAAACTTTCACAATGGTTCATGCCTCCAATATGGTCTTGCAACAGTAATACCGAGAGAAAGGTTTCAAGAACTACTCTGAGTTGATTTCTCTTCTCCTTGTGGCTGAACGAAATAATGAATTACTCATGAGAAATCACGAAAATCGACCTACTGGGTCTACACCATTGCCTGGAGTGGATGAGGTGTATTCTCATTATGCTAAGCATGAGAAAGACCGTGGCCCTATCACCGGTCGTGGTCGTGGTCGTGGCCGTGGACAAGGAAGAAATTTTCCTGGTGTTAATCACCCTTCAAAGAAAAATAACCACTAAAAGTGGAAAGGGAAAAATGAGAAGCCAAAGGAAAATGGTTCAGAAACTGAATGTTATCGTTGCGGTGGAAAAGGGCATTGGGCAAATATTTATCGTGTACCAAGACATTTGGTAGAGCTTTATCAAGCATCTCTAAAGAATAAAGGCCCTGAAGCCAATTTTGTCTCTGAAAATGATTTTGACATCACCCACTTAGATGTGACAGACTTCTTTGAGCCAATCGGTTATGGATCCGTGGCGAAAGATGATTGAGTAGTTTGATTATTATAATTTTTTTTGTTTTGCCTATTCATAGTATTTAGTGAATAAACATCATGTAACCATTGTTTTTTACATGAGTAATAGTCATTAGTTTTATTTATTTTATGAAATAATGTTAGTTCGTTTTGATTAAATAATTATGTAATTACTATTTCATCATAATGAACTATTTATATTTGTATTATAAATTGGTCTATCATTGGATATATTCCGCCATTTGTATTAATCTCGTGCCAACAGCAAAGTATAAACTGTTTATGGTCAATGTGCAATATATTCATTTTACTTGCTGTATGGACTACCATTGAACAAAGAAAATTGGACATAAGTTACGTAATTCTTTTCGTTCCTTTTTGAACAACAAACAGTAAAGAGTTGGGGTTTGATCTTGTAGTTCTGTTAAGCTAGAGATAGAGATCTGAAGGGCCGAGATGTAGCACAATGAGCACCACATGTAGCACTAACACTAAGGAAATACTGTAGTAAATACAAGTGAGCAAAAAAGCCAAAAGAAAAATCTTTTCGCAATCTTATAACAGTACACTATTTTTTTTTTCCGTTCTAACAATAGTTATTGGGTGCGAAGTCCTTTGTGATGAGTATTACAATTTATATCGGATTTATCAATATATTAGCTACAGAAAAAAAAAATACTAATGTTTATTTGTATATTTTTTTTGTATGTCAAACCATGTGAAGCAAATATGGATATCTCACAAAGCAAATTTGGATCAAAGTTCAATTGTAAAAATATTTATTTAGTTGATTCATGTACGACACATACAATATTCAAAGAGAAGAAATATTTCTTATTTAAGTATGTGTAAAGCAGATGTTACTACAATTTCTGGTAGTAGGAATTTATTGAAGACTCTGGAAGAGCTACTATAACTCTGCCTAAGGGAACAATACTTATCATAGGGAATGCAATGTTCTCCTCCAAGTCCAAGAGGAACTTGTTGAGTTATAAAGATATCCGCCGAAATGGATATCATATTGAGACAATAGATGAGAGTAATTTTGAATATCTCATCATTACCAAGAATGTCTCTGGCCAGAAAAGGGTTATTGAAAAATTCTCATCTTTATCTTGTGGTCTGTATTGGACAAGAATTAGTGCAATCGAGGCATATTCTATTGTAAACCAAAAGGTTACTGATTTCAATACTTTTCTTGCACTTCTTGTTATCAAGGCAAGTTAATTATTAGACCATCACCAACAAAGGTTGGGATTGGGTCTCCTGCGTTGTTGGAATGTATACAAGAGGACATTTGTGGACTTATGTGGATCGTTTAGATATTTTATGGTCTTAATAGATGCATACTCTAGATGGTCTCGTCTGTGCCTATTGTCATCTCTCAACCTCGCGTTTGCAAAATTAATGACACAAATAATTCAATTATGGGCGCAATTTCTCGATAATCCAATTAAGTCTATTAGACTTGATAATGCTGCTGAGTTTTCATCCCAAGCATTTAATGATTATTTCTTATCAATTGGGATAAAAGTGGAACATCCTGTAGCTTATGTTCACACTCAAAATGGCATTGCAGAGTCTTTAATTAAACGTCTACAATTGATAGAAGACCGTTACTTATGAAAACGAGGTTGTCCACTTCTGTTTGGGGTCACGCCATTTTGCATGCAGCAATGCTAGTTTGTCTCAGACCGACAAATTATCATAAATATTCCCCGTTGCAATTAGTTTTGGGGCATGAACCTAATATATCCCATTTAAGAATTTTTGGATGCGCAATATATGTGCCTGTAGTACCGCCATATCTTACCAAAATGGGTCCCCAAAGAAGGTTAGGAATGTATGTTGTGTTTGAATCGCCCTCCATTATTCGCTATCTTGAAACATTAACGGGGAATTTATTCACTGCTCGATTTGCAGACTGTCGATTCGATGAGACACTTTTCCCAAAATTAGGGGGAGAAATTGGTGAAACCAAACGGGAAATTTTGTGAAAAAATCCATCATTATCTCATCTTGATCCACGTACCTCTATTTGTAAAAAAGAGGTGCAAAGGTTATTCATTTGCAAAGAATATCAAATCAAATGCCAGACGCATTTACGAATTTGAAAAGGATAACAAAACCACATATCCCTGCTAAGAATGTTCCAATCCGTATTGATGTCCCTATTGGACAATCTTCTAGTGTCATAGCTAATGAGTCAAAAGCACGCCTAAAACGTGGCAGATTATTAGGTTCTAAGGATCGAAATCCTAGAAAAAGGAAAATAAATATCAAAATGACACTACGAAAGAGTATCATGAAGAAATCCACAATTTAATAAATTCTGAGATTCATGAGGAAACCACTAAGTCCGAGACTCAAGAAAATAAGGAACTATCAATAAATTCAATCGATATTGAGACAAATTTGAATCGAGTGGATATAGTGGTGGATTATGTCTTTGCATATAATGTTGCATCTAGCATTATGCATGATAGTGAGGATCTTGAACCTCAATCTGTTGGAGAATGTCGACAAAGATGTGATTGGCCAAAATGGCAAGAAGCAATCCAATCAGAGTTGAATTCACTTGCGAAAAGTGAAGTTTTTGGGCTTGTAGTCCAAACACCTAATGGTGTTAAGCCTGTTGGCTATAAATGGGTCTTTGTACGCAAGAGGAATGAGAACAATGAGGTACAAAGATATAAGGCATGCCTTGTTGTACAAGGACTTTCACAAAGGCCTGGTATCGATTATAAAGAGACATATTCACCCGTTATGGATGCTACAATATTCCGTTATCTCATTAGTTTTGCTGTCCATGAAATTTTTTACATGCATTTAATGGATGTGGTTACTTCCTACCTTTATGGCTCACTTGATAATGAGATATACAAGAAAATTTCCGAGGGATTTAAAATGCCTAACGCACATAATTTAAAATCCCGGAAAATGTTTTCAATCAAATTGCAAAGATCTTTGTATGGTCTAAAGCAATCAAGACGTATGTGGTATAATCGTCTTAGTGAGTATTTATTAAAGGAATGTTATATAAATGATGCCATTTTTCCATGTGTTTTTATAAAGAAAATAACATCGGAATTTGTTGTACTTGCCGTATATGTTGATGACATAAACCTTATTGGAACTCCTATAGGACTCCAAAAGGCAATTGATTATTTAAAGAAAGAATTTGAGATGAAAGATCTCGGAAAGACAAAATTATGTCTTGGTTTGCAAATTAAACATTTGGCAAACGAAATTTTTGTTCATCAATCTGCCTACATAGAAAAGGTACTGAAACGGTTTTGCATGGATGGAGCACATCCATTAAGTACTCCGATGGTTGTTCGATCACTTGATGTGAATAAGGATTCATTCCGACCTCGAGAAGATAATAAAGAGATACTTGGTCCTGAAGTACTATATCTTAGTGCAATTGGTGCACTAATGTATCTTGCCAACACTACAAGGCCTGGCATAACTTTTTCAGTTAATGTCTTAGCAAGATATAGCTCTGGTCCTACAAGGAGACATTGGAATGGAATCAAACACATATTGCGGTATCTAAAAGGATCTACCGATATGGGCTTATTTTATGGCAATAATTGCAGTCCCGATCTTGTTGGCTATGCCGATGCTGGGTATTTATCTGAACCACACAAGGCTCGATCTCAAACAGGCTATGTGTTTACATGTGGAGGTACTGCCATATCTTGGCGATCGACTAAGAAATCAATTGTGGCTACTTCATTTAATCATGCTGAGATAATTGCTATTCACGAAGCAAGCCGAGAATGCGTGTGGTTGAGGTCTATAATACATCTTATTCGAGACAAATGTGGTTTGAAGTGTGAGAAAATGCCCAAGATTTTGTATGAAGATAATGCAGCATGCATAGCCCAATTGAAGGGAGGATTCATAAAAGGAGATAGGACAAAGCACATTTCACCAAAGTTGTTTTTCACTCATGATCTTCAAAAGAATGGTGATATCAATGTGCAACAGATTCGTTCAAGTGATAATATGGATGATTTATTCACAAAATCTCTACCGATGTCAACCTTCAAGAAGCTAGTTTACAAGATCGTGATACGAAGGCTCAAGGATGTGAATTGATTCTCTCATCAGGGGGAGTTAATGCGTGTTGCACTCTTTTTCCCTTACAAGGTTTTGTCCCACTGGATTTTCCTTGCAAGGTTTTTAACGAGGCAACCAAAAGGCGCATTTCTAAATATGTGTACTCTTTTTCCTTTTCTAGAATTTTTTTCCCATTGGGTTTTATTTTAGTTAAGGTTTTAACGAGGCACATTATTTGTTGAATAGACATTCAAGGGGGAGTGTTATAAATAGAATTCTATTTAGAGTGAATGTCTATCTTTTATAGAGTTTTACTTTGTGGCTAAGTCATTTCCCCTATAAATAGAGGGGTCTTACCCCATTGTAAATCATCTCAAAATTCAATAAGAATTCTCTCTCTCTCTTTCTCTGCAATATTATTCTTCTTCTTTTATTGTTTCATAACATTAATGATATTTTTTAATCAATGTCAACACATAATATTAAAACTACATCACCTCTATCCGTTTTATGATCTGTTATAATGTTATTTTAGTTATCATCCTTTTTACACGATTTTGGTAAAATATAACACGATGACAAGTAAATAATCACGATACATATTTTTAGTGTAACTTTCTTTTCAATTATATTTTTCATAGCAGATCATTTCCTTGAGAAGCTATAAGGTTAGCCATTTCAATCTCTTTTATGGTTTATTCCAATACATGGTATTTAAATTAGTATTGAGAAAGGAGTAGCTTGGGAAGGGCAACTTACTCCTTTTTACATCTTCCATTAACCAAAATTAGGAAGTAGTTAAGAAATCCATTAGTCAATTAATTAGTTAACTATATAAAGTGTAATATTTCCTTCTTGCAAACACTCGTGAATATGCAGAATCATTTTCTGATCTCCTTATGTCTCTAACTCTCTCTCTGTATCCTATCTTATTCTTCTTCATTTCAAGGGTTCATACCCACTCTAGTATTAAATTAATTTCATAGTATCAGAGCGATCGAGCTTGATATTTTAGCTCGAAATTGTCGATCCATTCCGCTATTGCAGAAATCTTCTTGTAAATCTTGTGAATTCTTGTATCAATGGAAAACAAACATAATATGGGTCAAACATCAAGTCATCAGCAACATGCAAGAGAACAACTGAATCTTGGCATTGGAAATCAATCAATTGGAGTCGAAAATCCACCAATTGGAACTGGAATCAGCCAATTGCAGTCGACTATTATCATCCACTATTTTTGTCTCCTGCTGATGTAAGTGGCATACAAATTATCTCTTTTCAACTCACAGGTACTGAGAACTACTATATTAGGAAGCGATCTATGCATGTTGCTTTGGTAGGTAGAAACAATTTAGGATTGGTTGATGGTACATGTAAGAAGTAGAAGTTCCTAGAATCATTTTGGAATCACTGGGAAAAGGTGAATGCAATTGTACTTTCGTGTATTATGAATCCTGTTTCTAAAAATCTTCTTGGAGGAACTATGTATGCATCTTGTGCCCAAGTGATTTGGGAAGACTTATCAGAACGATTGAATAAAGTAGACGATTCAAGATCATTTAATCTCCATAAAGAAATTTGTCCCAAGGTACTGCATCTGTTTCAGTGTATTTCTCAAAACTTAAGGATATGTGGGAAGATTTTAAAGCATGATACTGGCTCCGGGATATGACTGCCCAAAATCTAAGGAGTTTGTTGCTTATCTCCAGAAACTAAAATTGTATCAGTTTTTAATGGGCCTTAATGACTTGTATGCTCAGGCTAGGAGTCAGATTTTAATAAGAAGTCTTGCACCTACGGTTAATCAAGCCTACGCAATGATAATAAGTGATGAAGGGCAAAAATCAATAACAACAACCACTGGGATATTATGAGCCAATCCTGCTATTATGACTGGAAGCTTTGATGCTGTACTCAAGAACTACAGGAAATCAAAGGTTCAAGAAAAACTATAACATTCAAAGTGAGTTCTGTAAAGCCAAATCCAAAGGACTGTATCTGGCCTCAATTTCAATCAGCTGAATCAGATGGCAGGCTGCTCCTTCTATAGAGATCGGTATGAGCAGATTCTTCAATTGCTCAACAAGGCAAGACCTAGTCAAACTTCCAACACAATGTCAACCCCTACAACAAATACAACAGGTATTAGTTGTGCTCTATTGTCTTCAAACAGTCGACAAGATTGGTATAGATACATGAGCCACAAATCACATAGTGGCTGATTTGAATATGCTAAACAAGTCAACTATTCTTCAGTTTGAAAATCCAAAGAAAACATTTATGCCAAAATGGAGACATTTTCTATGTTACACATATTGGTAATAGTAACCTATCAGAAGCGAACACAATTACTAATGTGTTCTATGTTCCACAATTTAAATTTAATTTTTTATCAGTGTCTAAACTGACAAAGGAATTGCAATGCTCAGCCACCTTCTTTTGATTTCTATGTATTTCAGGAACTCTTCAGTGGGAAGGTAAGGGCGACTGATAGAGAGGATGATTCACTCTACATACTTGAAAGGCAAGCTGTTGGAACTTCTTAAGCATCAACTCAAGAAATAACTGACAAAAATCAGACAATTACAACTACGATAAAAGACCTTGGTCTATGGCACGGGAGGTTTGGTCATGTTTCAACGACAATACTTAAGACGATACTACATATGAAATCAGGACTTATAACTGACAGTGTGAAAAATTGTAGTCTATCCTTGTGTTAAGCAGACAAGGTTAGCATTCCATACTAGTAGTATTATAACTGTTGGAAGCTTTGATCTAGTACATATGGACTTGTGTGTGTGTGTGGGGGGGAGGGGGGGTGTGCATACAAGACCCCTACATATGATGGTAATAAATACTTCCTAACAGTTGTTGATGATTTTTTAAGAATAACCTGGGCGTTTTTACTTAAACAAAAAACTGAAGTGTGTGTCTAACTAAAACAATTTTTAGCATTGGTTAAAACACAATTTGACAAGATTGTTAAAATTATTATAACAGATAATGGCACTGAGTTTGTAATATCTTTGTGTAGTGATATGTTCAAAAAGCTTGGCATTATCCATCAAACTTCATGTTCCTACACTCCTCAACAAAATGAAGTTGCTGAGAGGAAGCATAGGCACATATTGGAGATCACCAAGGCTATTAAATTTCAGGCGGAAATACCAATAAGATTTTGGGGACTGTGTAAATGCTGATGTTTATCTCATAAACAGGATGTCAAGTATTGTTATCAGTAACAAAACTCCCCATGAGAGGCTATATCAGAAGCCACCATCCTACAGTCACCCAAAGGTACTAGGATGTCTATGTTATGCCAAAATAATTTAGCAACATGACAAAATAATGTCAAGAACCAAAAACTGCAGTCCACATAGGATATGCAGAAACTGAGAAATGTTTCCTATTATATAACCTAAAGGATAGGATCTTTTTTTTAAAAAAGGAATGTAGTGTTCAGAGAAGATGTGTTTCCCTTTAAAAGGAAAGAAGATTCCAAAATACCTATATTCCCAACCTTAATAACATCACGTCTTCAGGACATTCACTACTCAATGCCTCAGGGTGTACATGTCACATGATCGATCTACAAATAGATCAATTCAACCTCCAAGTAACACTATGGAACCAGAACTTAACTATACATCAGAGGATATATATGAGCAACCTCAGATATATGAAGAAAATGGTCATCAATCTATAGAATCATATGCAAATTCAACTCACAATTTCCAGAATTTAGGTTTAGGTACGCCACCTACAGATTCCCTAAACTTAAACTCTTCCACTCAGACCACAGCTCCAGTAGTTCAAGCTGGACATAGAAGATCTGACAGGTAAAAAAGACCACCTATATGGCTAAGTGATTTTGTGTCACTCAATATTCATCATGAAGTTCCCTATTCCATCTCAAAATATATATACTATGATGGACTATCCTCAACATATCAATCAGTAACTGAACCTACAAACTACTCAAAATCCGTTAAAGATCCTAGATGGATAGAAGCAATGAAAACAAAAATTGATGCCTTAGAGAGTAATCATACATGGGATATAGTTTCTCTTATTGAAGGTAAAACACCTATAAGGTGTAAATGGATTTACAAAGTAAAATACGAAGCTACAGGTAAGATTGAAAGGTTTAAAGCCAGAGTAGTGGCAAAGGGAAATAACCAAAATGAGGGAATTGATCATCAGTAAACTTTTTCCCAAGTAGTTAAGATGAAGACAGTAAGAACTGTACTGGAAATTGCAGCTGGAAAGCAGTGGCATATATATCAAATGGATGTGTATAATGGATTTCTTCGAGGGGATCTATATGATAAATTTTACATGGAACTTCCACATGAATTTAAGAGCCAGGGGGAGAAGAAACCATTGTGCAGGCTCATCAAATCGTTGTATGGTCTAAAACAAGCTTCAAGACAATAAAATGCAAAATTGACTGAAGCACTGACAATGTCTCAGTTCATGCAAAGCCAGTTCTACCACTTCTTATTTATCAAGAAAACATCTAAAGGCACTACTATGGTGTTAGTGTATGTTGATGATATGCATATAAAAGGTGACAGTCTGAGTCTGATTGAAGAAACAAAGAACACACTAGAGCATGCTTTTAAAATGAATGATCTAGGTGAGTTAAAAATACTTCCTAGGTACTGAATTTACAAGATCTAAACAAGGGATACTAATGCACAGTGGCGGCTCAACAAGATTGGAGGCCTAACGCGAAAATTTAATTGGAGGCCTTGGTTGAAACAAAACCTTCATATATTCTTATTTGAAATCTTTTTTTCTAGCTTTTTGAGATGTAAAATTATTAATAATTTTTTTATAAACCATTTATTCTCTCTTAAAATATTTTTGATTTTAGGAAATAGAACTAGGTTCAAGAAGTTGATAACTTAATATCAAAATAATTATTTGATTTTCAAATATACTTGTTGCAATGCTTGAAACCTGAGGGAAAAAAAATTAAGAATATGTGATATAGCTTATTCAACAGTACTCTTCTAACTCTTGTTTTTTATAGAAAAAAGTAATACTTTTTTTATGGAACAATACAGCTTACTGAAAACTTAAACTTTTGCAGAAGTCAAAAAAATAATATAGTAGTGTAATACACATTTTCTGATGAGAAATATAAAAATGAGATTTGAAATTACATGTTTTCTAGTGAGAAACATAAAAAAGAGAAGAATAATGTAGTTACTTTACTAATGATGTCAATTGGTAAATATAAATAACACAATTTTATATTTAAGGTCAAGGTTTAAGGGAGTGATTCTCTTTCTCCAATTTTTGCTCAAATAGTTACATCAATAACAAACTAAAGGTTATCTTATTTTTTATAAAACATTTCGCTTTTCTATTTTGAAATGCTCAATATATATTTTTAAAAATTAACTTGTAAATTTATTATTGGTAAAAATTTGGCTCCACCTCTAAGGATTGTGATGGGATGGATATGATTTAACCTACCTTAATCAGATATTTCGGGTTCGAGCTCTATGGATGATATTATGTTAGAGTGCACTTTCCTTTTTATTAGGCCTTAGGCGATGCGAATACAAATTAGTCTTTACCTCAATACAGATACGAAACACGGATAAAAAATAAAAATACAAAAAATTGGGGCCCCCAAAATTTTGGAGTCTTAAGCAATTGCTTAGTTGCTTGCTCATCTGGCCTGCCCTGCTAATGCATCAAAGGAAATATACACTAGAGTTTATTTCAGAGCTTGGACTTGGTGCTTCTAAACCTTCTGTAACTTCCTTAGATACTAATGTAAAGCTGACAATAAAAAAGTATGACGATCACTATAAAATTGTTGATCATTCAGAAGATGAACCTCTTGCTAGCATTAACTCATACCAAAGGTTGATATGCAAACTACTCTACCAGACAATGATCAGACCTGATATATCAGTCAGTGTACAAACACTTAGTCAGTTCTTACAGCAGCCTAAGAGATCACAGATGGAAGTAGCTATGAGAACTTTTAAGTATATCAAAAATCAACTTGAAAGAGGGCTTCTACTGTCAAGCACAAACAAGAACATTATCATAGCCTACTGTGATGCAAACTGGGTTGCATGTCCACTCTCTAGAAAATCAGTAACAATGTACTTGATCAAGATGAGAGATTCATTGGTTGCTAGGAAATTAAAGAAGAAAACCACAATATCTAGGAGTTCTTCGGAGGCTGAATACAGAAGCATTGCAACCACAATAGCTGAACTCATTTGGCTACAAGGATTCATGCAAGAAATTGGAATTGAAGTAAATCTACCTATTAAAGTTTATAGTGATAGCAAGGCTGCTATGAAGATGGCAGTCAATCCTGTATATCATGAGAGAACCAAACACATCGAAAAAGATTGTCATTTTATAAGAAAAAAGATAGTACAAAGACTGATAATAACAAAGTATATTGATGCGAGACTAAATTGCATAGTTTAACATGTGATATACCTTATATTTTATGCGCATTAATGATAAAATTACACTTGTTATGTGCTTAATGGAGTTATTTCATGTGTAGGTGAAGTGGAGATGGAAACGGAGCTAAAAAGATACAAATACGTCGAAAAATACGCGAAAAGAGACACCCGGGCGATAGCCGGGCGACAGAGCCAAACACACTGACCCTGCCTGGCGTTAGCCAGGCGTTTGGGCTGAAACGCCAGCCCCACCCTGGCGTTAGCCAGGCGTTTGGGCTGAAACGCCAGCCCTGGCCTGGCGTTAGCCAGGCGTTTGGGTCCAAACGCCAGGTCTCCAGTTCGGCCAGAAATTGAGTTTTGACGGGTTCAAGTATTTTCTAATTGAACTAGAAGTCTCCTACACGGTTAGGGTTCACCCTAAACCTATAAAT
>ML372963.1:110335-131126 GCA_005239525.1 Nicotiana knightiana | reverse complement strand
GAATTCTTATCCTTTTCAGCCTGCGGAATTTCTTCCAAGAATTTTGCACGTGACCTAGAAGCCGCTGATTTTCTGGCAAGAACCTTTACACGACGACCACGAGGGACTGGGTTAGGGTTAGATGTGGGTTCTGGAACAGAAGGGTTTTTAGGAATATAAGGATTTTCAAGTGATTGAGAACTGTATATAAATGGAGAATTTGAATCTGATTCATAGTTCCCTCCATCATAATCACGACTTGGCGATGAAGAAGAAGAAGCAGATGGTGGTGAAGACATGAATATGCGTGATGTTAGGAAGAAAAGAAAGAGTGATCAGTTTTTGAGTTTGAAGACTAATGATCTTGGTTCGACGGTTACTTTATGAAGAGGAGAGTAATGATGACCCTTATATAAGATATGACTATTAACTTTACAAAGGGTAGAACATTTATTCAAGTGGAAGTCTAATAGTTGTAGGAGTGTCATTGATTAGACGGTTAAGAGTTCCTTACCTCTAGGATAATTGAGTACTGATGTGACTTCTTGGAACGGGTTCATTTAGGGATTAGTACAAAGAATTGGAAATGAACCAAATATAGATAGAATCCTGCTCATGTGTGACTGTAATTAGTTCAATAATTGTATGGAGATGAGCACGTACCTTGTCAATCAGATGAACCAATAGAGATGAACCAGGTTCATCGTGTTAAAGTCCTTAATTTGCCTCAATTTATAAAGATAGAGAAACATCATTAGCAACCAGGGAATCATATTAATACATGGCAAGAGAGTATGACAGTAAAGTCATGATGCTGACCAATGATTAGACTGGTTGATTATCTATGTTAGTGTTTCTAGCAAAAAAAAATTAATTTTTTTTTCAATCAAGTGATTTTAATCATCCCTAATTCAAGCATGTTTCTCTCAAAATTCTCCCTACTCGGTGCTTTAGTAAAGATATCTGCAATTTGTTGATCAGTAGCACAAAATTCAATTGAGATCATTCCTTTTTCATAGTTATCCCTCAGGAAATGGTGCCTAACATCTATGTGCTTAGTTCTCTTATGATGAACCGGGTTCTTCGTCATACTAATGGCACTAGTGTTATCACAGAAAATAGGAATGCATCCCACATCTATACCAAAGTCCATGAGTTGTTGCTTGATCCATAGCAACTGAGCACAGCAGGAGGCTGCAGCCACATATTCAGCCTCAGCAGTAGACAAGGCTACTGAATTTTGTTTCTTGGTAGCCCAAGACACAAGGCATGAGCCCAGAAAGTGAGCCATACCTGAAGTACTTTTCCTGTCAACCAGGAAACCTGCATAATCAGCATCAGCATATCCTACAAGGTCGAAATTACTACCTTTAGGATACCAAAGGCACAAATCAGTGGTGCCTTTCAAATATCTCAAAATTCTCTTCACTGCAGTGAGGTGGGACTCCTTTGGATTTGCCTGAAACCTAGCACACAGTCCCACGCTGAACACAATATCAGGTCTGCTAGCAGTGAGATATAATATAGACCCAATCATCCCTCTGTATAGCTTCTGATCAACGGATGAACCAGGTTCATCCACATCCAATTTTGTAGTTGTGGATATGGGAGTGTCTATTTCATTTGAGTCTTCCATTTTAAACTTCTTGAGCAATTCTTTCACGTACTTTTGTTAGTGGATCATTGTTCCACTTGAGTTTTGCTTGATTTGGAAGCCTAAGAAGAATTTTATCTCACTCATCATACTCATCTCAAACTCACTCCCCATAAGCATAGCAAATTCCTTGCTCAATTTTTCAGAAGTCGCCCCAAATATAATATCATCCACGTATATTTGCACAACCAGGAGATCCTTACCCTTTTCCTTTAAGAACAAGGTACTGTCAATTTTGCCTCGTTTGTACCCATGTTCTAGCAGGAATTTTGATAATCGTTCGTACCATGCTCTTGGTGCTTGTTTGAGACCATATAGAGCTTTGTCGAGTTTGTATACGTGGTCAGGTGACTCCTTGCTTTCAAAACCTGGAGGCTGCTTGACAAATACATCTTCCTTCAGATAGCCATTGAGAAAGGCACTCTTAACATCCATCTGATGAAGAGTGAATTCCATGTGTGTAGCAAATATTATAAGAAGTCTGATTGCCTCCAGCCTTGCCACAGGGGCAAAGGTATCATCATAGTCAATTCCTTCTTCTTGACTATACCCTTGAACAACTAATCTTGCCTTATTCCTTGTAACAGTTCCATCCTCATCGAGCTTGTTCCTGAAGACCCACTTGGTGCCAATCACTGATCTGTCTAGTGGCCTGGGTACCAAGTGCCATACTTGACTTCTTTCAAACTGATTCAGCTCTTCTTGCATGGCATTTACCCAATCAGCATCTTGTAGGGCTTCCCCAATGTTCTTTGGTTCGATCATGGATAGAAAGGCATCAAACGCACACAGATTTTTCAAGGATGATCTTGTTTTGATTCCGGATGTCAAATCTGTTATGATGTTCTCAAGAGGGTGAGAACTCTGATATCTGTGTGGTTTGAGTACCACCTGTTCATTCCTAGACAATTCCATGGTGTCTTGTTGCTGTGGAGAAGANCAAGAATGTTAGTTTCATCAAAGACAACATGTATACTTTCTTCTACACACATAGTTCTTTTATTATATACTTTATAAGCTTTGCTATGTGATGAATATCCCAAGAATACTCACTCATCACTTCTGGGGTCAAATTTTCCTAGGGTATCTTTGCCATTATTATGCACAAAACAATTGCATCCAAAAGCCCTAAAGTGGGATGTTGGGCTTTCTCCCTTTAATTAATTCATAGGGAGTTTTCTCTACCAAAGGTCTGGTCATGGATCTATTGATTATGTAACAAGCAGTGTTTATTGCTTCAGCCCAGAAGCTGTGAGGTAGTTTGCTAGATAGAAGCATGGTTCTTGCCATGTCTTCAAGAGTTCTGTTTTTCCTTTCAACAACCCCATTTTGCTGTGGGGTTCTAGGAGCAGAAAAGTTATGATTAACACCATGTTCATCACAGAACTCAGCAAACTTAGCATTCTCAAATTCAGTACCATGGTCAGATCTTATTGATGCTAGTTGATGTCCTAATTGATTTTGAGTTTTCTTGACAAATGAGGTGAACATATCAAATGCTTCATCCTTAGATGCCAGGAATAAGGTCCAAGTGAACCTTGAATAATCATCAACTAGCACTGTCACATATCTCTTACCACCTCTACTCATAGTTCTCATAGGACCACACAGATCCATATGAACCAGTTCCAACGTCATGGTGGTATTGACTAATTTCTTATTTTTGAAAGAGGACCTTACCTGCTTCCCCTGGCACATGCCTCACAAACTTAGTCCTCCTTGAATTTAATGTTAGGAAGTCCTATCACTAAGTCCTTCGAGACTAGTTTGTTAAGCTGAGTCAGACTCGCATGACCAAGTCGTTTGTGCCACAGGAGGGAATCACTGTCCAACACACTTAGGCAAGTGAGTTCATTTTCATACAGTGTGGACAAGTCTATGAATAGATGTTATTCATTATTTTTCCCTGCAAAAGAATCTTGTCAGTAAGCAGGTTAATCATAAAATATTTTGTGGAAGTAAAAGCAACCAGGTTACCTCTGTCACAGAGTTGTGATACATTGATCNGTACACTCATATTTGTAGTGGCCAGTCTTACCACAATGGGTCCAGATTTTATTCTCAGGGAGAGTGAGATACTTGCTTTTGGGATCCCATTTGGGCAATTGACTTCCTAAGCCAATCCCTCTCCGGTTTCTACTATGATACTCTTGAAGCCATATCAGGGCATCAGAGCATTTATTCCATTTACAGGTTCGATCTAATTCATGTTTGACTTTGTCAAGTTCTTCGTTAGGAGTTCTTATCTGTTCATCCTTGGCATACATCTTATATTTTAGTTTTCCCATGTTTTCTTCTAACATGATATGAGAATAATCAACAACCTTTTTACTGGATCCTAGCTTTAGCTTTAAGTTTTCAGATTTTAGTTCTAGAATCTCAGTTTCAAGTGGACGAACCTGGTTCAACAAGATAGTGTTTTTCTTTTCAGATTCACCGACTCTGATATCCAGGTTCATGCACTTTGCTTTTAGCATTGCACATTCTTTAGATAGTTGATCCTTCTCTTTGGTTGTTTCCTCAGAATCATCTATGAAATCAAGTAGCAACTCAGAGAGTTTTTCCTTAGATAGGAACTTTACTTTGTTTTTAAGATGGGAGATACTTACCTCTGGTTCTTCATATGATTCCTCATCAGATTCTCCAATTTCCATGAGCGCCTGATCTTTAGTCTCCCCATCTTCTGATTCATCATCTGAACTTTCCTCCAAAGCAGCAACCATAGCCTTTGTTGTGGTTTTCTTGGGTTGGACCTGCTCCTTCTTCCTGTTACTTCTTTCATATCTCTCCCTTTTCCATTCTACTTCCCACTGAGGACAGATTTTGATGAGATGGTCAGTCTTACCACATTTGTAGCATCCCTCGTTGGTTGGCCTTTCTGGAGCTTTTGCTTTGTTGTAGTTTCCTCCTCTAGAGATGCCCTTCTTCCTCATGAGAAAGTTTCTGAATTCTTTGGGAATCATGGCCATCTCATCATCCTCCAGATCTGCTCCCTCAGTGATTCTTAGTGCTAGATTCCTCTCCTTATTTGGAACATCCATCTTCATTGTCTGCCTTCTGAGTTCATAGGCAGCAAGGTTTCCAATCAGCTCATCCAATCTCAAGGTTGCCATATTTTTCGATTCCTGGATAGCAGTGATTTTGCTTTCCCAGGAAATAGGCAAGACCCTTGTCAGGATCTTCTCAACCCTGTCCTCTTCAAGAATGACTCTTCCAAGAGACTTCAGTTCATTAGTCAAGGTTGTGAACCTTGTGTACATCTCTTGGATAGTCTCTCCTTCTTTCATAGTGAAGTTTTCATACTGAGAGTATAGTAGAGTACCTCTTGACCTTTTTACCTGAGGTGTTCCTTCATGGGCTACTTGCAAGGTATCCCAGATCTCTTTGGCTGTGGTGCAGCTTTGGATTCTGCTGTACTCGTCTGGACCTAGTCCACACACTAGCCACTTTTTGGCCTTTGCATTCTTCTCCCATTTCTTCAGATCCTCAGTAGTGCAGTCAACTCTAGTATTTGGTACATCTATACCTTCATCAGTCTTCATCATGGTAGCTAGAGGACCATCAGTGACTATGTCCCAGAGTTCATAGTCTTCTCCAATCAGGTTGTCCTTCATCCTGTTTTTCCACCAAGAGTAATACTGACCATTGAAGAGTGGTGGCCTTGCAGTTGATTGACCTTCCCAGTTTCCAGGTGGTGCACTCATCTTGATCTTCTCCAAGGTGTTAGCTTCAAGGATAACCCGCTCTGATACTAATTGATGTTTTAGACTTTAATACCACACAAGAAGATAGGTTAATTTGTGTGGTACCCAATTTTCGAGTGCTGTCTCTCTAGAAGAACCTGGTTCTTCTTGGTGTTCCAACTTCTACTGTTGCGGAATAATAAAAACAGTAAAGAAAAAACACAAATATTTTTACGTGGAAAACACCTGGCTCAAAAGGTGAAAAAAACATGACCTACTCCTCAGTAGGATTTGCTCAAACTCTTCACTAAAACTCTGAGCTGAACGGACTTACAAAATAAACTCATTTGTAATCGTAGGACTAACTCTAACNCTGTAGCCTTTGTATCGCACAATAATTCTGCTTGCAAAATATCTGGGAATTTTGCTTTCAGATCTTGATTCACTTCTGCACTTGTGCGTTCTTAATTCAAGCAAGAATACTTCAATTATTTATAAATTCAGTTGTTGAGTTTATCGTTCAGTTTTGGTACAACTCTGCCTTGGAGAATGAGTTCGTATTAAACTCAACTTCCTTCCTTCGTTATTGTCCTTGCTGAATTCAACTTCTATTCTCTTATCAATTTTCAACCTTTTCGCATTAGAAGACGCTCTCCTTGTACATTGATACTTCACAACCGCATTCATCTCCTATGCATATAAGGTTTGTGTGCCAACTCGTCAGGTTAACTATGTGTGCTCTGATGGACCTGGTTCAACTGGTCAGACATTTATCAATCTTCAAAACTATGCAGTGACTTGGTTCAACCTGGTTCAACTGGTCAGACATTTTTCAATCTTCAAAACTATGCAGTGACTTGGGTCAACATAAAATGTGCTGATTTAGTCAGCCTATCCACAATAACCCAAACGGCGTCGAACTTCCTCTGAGTCCGTGGGAGTCCAACAACGAAGTCCATAGTGATACGCTCCCACTTCCATTCAGGAATCTCTATTTGCTGAAGCAAACCACCAGGTCTCTGATGCTCATACTTCACCAGTTGACAATTCAAGCAACGAGCCACATACGCAACAATATCCTTCTTCATCCTTCCCCCCCAATAATGCTGCCGCAAGTCCTGGTACATCTTGGCAGCACCTGGGTGAATAGAATACTTAGAATTGTGAGCCTCCTCAAGGATCAACTCACGAAGCCCATCGACATTAGGCACACACACTTGAACCTTCATCCTCAAAACATCGTCATCTCCAACTGTAACCTGCTTGGAACCGCCGTGCCGAATTGTGTTCCTAAGGACCATCAGATGTGGGTCATCATCCTGCCGATCTCTAATACGCTTAAATAAGGAAGACCGAGTGATTGTACAAGCTAAAACACGGCTGGTCGAAATATCCAACCTCACGAACTGATTGGCCAGAGTTTGAATATCTTAAGCTAACGGTATCTCACTGACTGGAATGAATGCAACGCTGCCCATACTCACTGCCTTCCTACTCAATGCATCGACCACTAAATTGGCCTTCTCCGGATGATAAAATATAGTGACGTCATAGTCTTTCAATAACTCTAACCATCTCCTCTACCTCAAATTAAGATCCTTTTGCTTGAACAAGTACTGAAGACTGCAATGATCCGTGAAAACCTCACACAGCACACCATAAAGATAGTGCCCCCAAATCTTCAATGCGTGAATAATGGCTACCAACTCTAAGTCATGGACATGATAATTCTTCTCATGAACCTTCAACTACCGAGACGCATATGCAATCACTCTGCCTTCCTGCATCAATACCGCTCCGAGCCCCTCACGACCCAAATTTCCAATTTCTACCCTGAAAACCCTTGATTTTTGATTGAAAAGTGATGAAAAACAATGAGTAATTGAAAGAAAATAGTTTAGAATCGTTTGCCAACACTTTGGGGAAGAACTTGTATATTGAAAATCGCCTCTAGGTCTTTTTGGTTTTGAAAATATGAAAAAATGGCTTATTCCCGTGTTACTGTTCTGTTTTAAAACACTGGACATGCCTTCATTGCGTTCGTGAGAGGCCTGTCGCGATCGCGAAGCAGCGACTCGAATAGCCTACGCATTCGCGAGTCCTTCCACGCGTTCACGTAAGGCACTCCCCCCAGGCCTTCACGTTCACGACCCTGTAGCCGCGTTCGCGTAGAGGAACCATACTCCTCTCCCCAGGTCCCTTGACCATCACGTTCGCGTTAGACTGACCGCGTTCGCGAAGGGTAGCACCCCCAAAGCTTCGTGTTGACGATCAGTCTTCCATGTTTGCGAAGAAGAAAATTCCCCTCAGCATGATTTACACTAAGAGATCGCGAAGCACAGATTATCTGTGCACCAGATACCACATGACAACAGAAGTTTATGAGTCTGAAACACCCCGTAGCCTATCCAAAACTCACTCGAGCCCTTGGGGCTCCAAACCAAACATGTACACAAGTCTAAAAATATCATACGGACTTACTCGTGCGATCAAATCACAAAAATAATACCTAAAACTAAGAATTTAACATAAAAAATCATGATTTTGTCAAGAACACTACAAATTCGCTATTTTCTCAACCGGACGTCTCAATCACGTCAAATGAACTCCGATTTCCACCAAATTTCACAGATAGGACTTAAACATTATAACAAACCTGTACCGGTCTCCCGAACCAAAATACGTGCCCGATACCAACGAGTTCAAACATTAATTCATTTCTTTATTTCCTTTAAAATTCAGTATAACAATTTTCTTCAAAAAATCATTTCTAAAGCTAGGGACCTCGGAATTCAATTCCGGGCATATGCCCAAGTCCCATATTTTACTGCGGACCTCTCGGGACCGTCGGAACATGGGTTCGGGTCCGTTTACTTAAAATGTTGACCAAAGACAACTAAAATTAAATTTTAACTCTAGAAATTATTATTTCTTATATTTTCACATAGAGGCTTTCCGGATTCACATCCGGACTGTGCATGCAAATCAAGTTAAATGGTTTTAAGGCTAATGAGTATGGAATGGTGTCTTAAATCATAAGATGATCCTTTGGGTCATCACAATTAGTTATAGCTGGATACTGATAAGACACTTGAGTTATGTATTTATTTTTGCAAATTACTGCTTTTACATTATCCTGCTTCCTTTCCCGTTTTAGATGTAACTATCTGTTGTTATATTGTAAGTGTCCCGCTGTAGCCTCGTCACTCCTTCGTCGAGGTTAGCTCGGCACTTACCAGTACATGGGGACGATTGTACTGATACTGCACTCTGCACTTCTGCAGATTTCGGAGCAGGTAGTGGCTGATTAGAGATTGACTCAAGTTATATAGCTCGGAGACCCTAGGTAGTCATGCTGGCGTCCGCATGCCGTAGCTTCCCCTTCTACACATCTTCGTTACTGTTTTCCTTTGTTTCTAGAACAGTTGTAATTTCTTTCAGACAATTGATTGTAGAAAATTCATAGTATGTTCGTGAATTGTTGCACCGAATTTCTGGGTAGAAGTAGTATGTAAATGACATCGATATTTTACATCTTTACAGTTAGTTCATTTTATTTTGCAAACTGATAATTACTAAAAATGGAAAGAAATGGCTAAATAATCTCTAACGTTGGCTTACCTGGCAAGTGTGATATTAGGCGTCATCACGATCCCGACGGTGAGAATTTCGAATCGTGACACCTCTTAAAAGATAGAAAGATCACACTTATAAAATATAAGGTTGACATTTATTGAGCATGCATAGTAGATATCATCAAAATATCACCTCAATTTATTACTAGAACAACACTAAACTTTCGCTATGTGCAGGATACGATCAGGGAAGAGACAAATCATGTTGGTCTGTAATAGATAGCCTTACTTTATATTTCTGTAAAATATTATTTCTATGGTTAAACATGTGACATTCTACTCACACAGTGACAACTTTTATGATTACGGCAAAGTTAACCTTTAAAAATAAATAACAAAAACGATTAATTAAAAAAAAGCTGGTAGAGCTTTTATTCATCCTTCCACCTTCCATTTTCGTAACTATACCCGCATTGAGAAGGTGACTTGTCGATTATTCTGATTTTCTGTCTTTACGAGCCTAGTACTCATGATTCTCAAGGATATATGACGATATAATTAGTAAGTATTACTTAGAGTTATGTGATATGAATTTTGTAATGCAGCATTTGTAGAGTTTTTCCAACATCATGAAGACTTTTGGTTCTTCATAGAGACTAATCCAGTTTATTTTTCTAGTGTTCACATGTTATGAGGCAAGTAAATTGGTGATTATACTCTCTATTTTTCAAAAGATTTTCAAAAATTTACCTCTATAATTTTGTGATGATCAAGCCAATTTCCAGGGCCAAACCCAGGCCACTGGTGATTTGTTGTTCTAAGATTATTAGTATTTGATACTCTATTAATAATATCCCTTAATTTACAAATGGATGAATTAAGTATCCCAATTTAGTATACCATTATTTTTATTTTTATTCTCTTGTTTACTATTTCTATTTTTTTGGTAATTTTCGAGCTGTCGCTGAAGATTATGACATGTTTTTATTTATATTCTCTTTTTTATTTGAAGTTTTTGGTAATATTAGAGCTGTCGCGGAAGATTAGGACATGTTTCAATATTCCGTTTCAGTTTATCATTTCTTTCATTTATATTTTCTTTTTGCTTATTTTCTTATTTTTTTGTAATATCTGAGTTGTCGCGAAGATTGTTTTAATATTACATCAAATCACTGAAGGTTACATGGCAACTATCATTTACATACATTTAATCACGTAAATATAGTTAATTAATATATATAATCACCTCAATTTATTACTTAACCATATAAATGGGCGTGATTTGATACAAGCACCAATATATAGATGTAATAATTAAGTTTTTTCCTCTTACAAATAGGCATAATTAGAAATATAGTTTTAGGGAAGCAAGTATTATAATTTTTTTCCCTGTTTTTGATAACGGAGAAATCCCCGGAAAGTCAATGACGACGTTCAGTTTGAAACTCAGTGGATAAATTCTACTAAATACATTATAGTCTCTTAATTATCTACTGATGCAAATAGAGCTAGAATTAGCGCAATCTTTTATCAATTTATTAAAATCCCCACCATCAGAAAAAGATTATTAGGCTTTATAAGATTTGGATTATTCAAATATGTACAAATAAGAAACAGTTTACTCATACAATCCAAAAAAAATTGAAATAGTCATGTGTGTGTAAGGTGATCCACACACCACCATTAACAAATAAAATTGAGATGATTCAAACTGTAACCAAACTTAAACTTTTGTTATCCAAACTTGCGGATTGTACGGAATAACCAATATGTTTTCATATATTCCCTTTCTACCAAAAGCAAGTGTTCGGTGTGGGTGACTGCAATTATAAAAAGTAACTTTCTTATCTACGAGCAAGTACTATTTCAAGAAAACCTTAACGACCTTTGAAATCATACCATTTGTGATTGTTTAATGTCACAATAATAAGTCGGGAAAATTTCGCATAAGAATAATTGGGCTCCTTACTTTTTAGTTTTATAGTCTATATTTTAATTTACAATCAACTACCCCAAAAATAATAGGTTAAGATTCAACATTCAATTCCAATAGGTTCTCGAAATTACTATTTAAATTTTTAAAAAGATTGGTCAAACTTTTAAGTTAATTTTCGAATCAGTAATTGTAACTCAAATATTAGTTTAACTAATCAAATCCATTTGGGTGATGAAAATTAGATTTTTAACAAGCTTAAATCTGTGGGTTTAAATTTCGAATTTGATTTTGTGGGAAATTTGGAGTGGGTGTTATTTACACTTGTTAGAAATAGTATAAGGAGATTGAAGTCATTTAATGGAGATTTGGACTGGTTTTGAACAAAAATTACAACTGAAAATCGTGGAAGAAGTTCGTCTATAGACGCTTGTATAAAGGTGTATAAAAGTGTATAATAGTGTATAAGATGTGTTTATACACTCATATACACTATTATACATAATTATACAAAAAACTAACTTCGTCTTCCTGCGTCTTTTATGAAATTTAGCTCAAATCTGCTCCAAATCACTTCAAATTTAAATTTTGAACTCCTTTTGATATTTTCAATCAATTGGAACACTACACAATCCAAACAACTAATAATCTAAAAAAAAAATCATATTTTGGAAAGCAAAGCTTTGAATGGCCTTCATTGATAGACTTCTACTCTTCAATTTTCTTACAATGCAACTAAGTGGCACAGGGGAGAAGCAGAAAACACACAGCCCATTGAAGCATATGTAGAAGATGTGAGAAGAAGAGAGAGTGAAAGCAATGGTTGGGACCACACAATGTTAACTCTATAGCTTTTACAAACAATGGTTGTAAGAACATGTGTTTTGAATTTACTGGGACTTTTAAAATATGAACAATATAGGCTAGGTTGGATAAAACTTAAAAACATATGTTATTTTTTATTATGATATAAAGTCACATGTATTTTCTTGTAATTCTTTGTAATAAATCCTATAAATTACTTCCGTATCAGTCAGGTTACTAGGCCTTACAAAATATATATTTAAATTGTTTTTACCTGGTGCTGGAATACTTTGTTTGGTAGAGAAGAATTGACTTAAATAGTAACCTGCCCGCAATCACTTCAATTATAAATACCTGATGAAAGTAATTTTAAATATATATATAATCTATGTATAATATTTGTCGAATATAATCAATATACAATTTATATGTACAACTAGAAAAAATAAAATATAGCAAATTTGACGGTAGAGAAGAATTGACCTAAATAGTAACCTGCCCGCAATCACTTCAATTATAAATAGCTGATGAAAGTAATATATATATATATATATATATATATAATATGTGTCGAATATAATCAATATACAATTTATATGTACAACTAGAAAAAATAAAATATAGCAAATTTGACGGTAGAGAAGAATTGACCTAAATAGTAACCTGCCCGCAATCACTTCAATTATAAATAGCTGATGAAAGTAATATATATATATATATATATATATATAATATGTGTCGAATATAATCAATATACAATTTATATGTACAACTAGAAAAAATAAAATATAGCAAATTTGACGGCTATTTGTGTAAAGATACCAATCAATATAGCAAAAGCCTACTTGCAGGAAAAAATGGGAAAGAACATGTAGGTTATACTAATCTAATTATCTTATTAGTTTCTTTTGATTTATTTATCTCCTTTTACCTAAATTAGAATCATTCTAAGTTATATGTCATTTTAACAAGATGGCAGTGTATAATTTATACTCCTATCAAATTGAAAAGTAATATTTATATCTATATTATATTAAAAGCACAAAGACCTTAGCGAAATGTCGTTAACTTTTTTTACCCTTTAAAAATAGATTTTACATTGGATAAAATAGTAATTTAGTTATTTTCTTAATATGTAGGAATACTCATTTAATTATTTTTCTTATATGTAGGAATACTCATTTAATTATTTTCCTAATATTTATGTCACGACTCAAACCGGAGGGCTGCGACGGGCACCCGGTACTTTACTCAACCGAGTACTAACGTAACATATCTTTCTTATCGTATTATCATGGATAAATGTGCCAAAAGGGTCACCATGACATAACCGAAATAAAACATAAGGGAATGCTAGACATAGGACGAACTAACATGATATAAAAACTTATACATGTGACATATATCATTTGTAAACTCAAAACATAGGCTGACAAGGCCATACAAGTATCCATATACCTGACATCTGTCTACAAGCCTATAAGAGTACATAAACATCATAAAGGCCGGGACAGGGCCCAGCCAAACCAATCAATACATGTCCAAATCATATTAACCAACTAGGCAACTCCGGAGAAACTGGAGTGCACCAACACTTTTCGCTGAGCTGATAGCCTACAAGGAGGACTGTCAACCTGTCTATCGGGACCTGCAGGCATGAAACACAGCGTCCCCAGGAAAAAAGGACGTCAATAAGGATAAAGTACTGAGTATGTAATGCAGAAAAGTATAAATAAGAACAATAATGTAAATAGAGAGATATATGAGATACAAGCTGTAGCATTTGAGTGCCTCTGAGAGATAGTGACATGAAATGCGTGATACATATATATACATAATCTTTTTAAAACATACGCCTCTATGGGCATCATCATCATCATATCGTACGCGGCCTCGAAAAGGACTCGGTAAAAACGTACCCGACCATCATAAGGCTCGGTAGAATTGTACCCGGCCACGTGGAGCTCGGTAAACCCAACTGATCAGTGGTTTCACAATAGGTGTCATACCCGGCCGACTATAGCGCGGCTCGGTAGAGTAAAATAGATACTATATATATATGCATGGTAAACTCATGGAATCACATTCTAAACCTTTCGGAGTGACTTAAGGTCGTTGCACCTTCGATTAACATTATGGACATACATACCCTCAATATGAACCCCAGTAGGATTCAAGGATCATAGATAGTTGCTTAGAATAACTTTATAAGGAAAGAACAACATGAACAACCTTAGTTTTTAAGAGTACATCTGTTATGAATTAGCGTATCGTTTATGTTCATTTCACTTTAGATCATGCCAAAATAAAGAAGTAATTTCCTTAACATACCTTAACCACGTTGAGTCCTTAATACCTTCCAAGCAACTCTTCAAACAAGTCAACTCAATCTATCATTGTATAAGGAGATTCAAAATCAGTGTTGAGCAAAGGCTAAGTCTGTAACTTAAGCTAGTAGTTGGTTTACGTAAATTCGAGCAGCATCTCCCCTGTAACAAGGGCCTCCTCCAATACCATATACCAATAGCAACAGCCAGAGAAATCCAGCAACATATAAATATCAATAACAAGACCCCATATAACAACAACAAGTCACAACTGCTTCACAATGAGCAGCAAGCTCCGATTGGAATCCGTATAACCCATATCACCCCTTATAGAATTCTTACATTAACTTAAAAGCATCATTAACATGATAATGAAGTCATTCATCAATAATTCCATCTTTATACCATATATTTATAACAAATGAAATAATCCACAACTCCAACTCTCTTCAATTAGCAACTTTATTCACTAGTTCATGTTTAGTACATCCATTTAACTTAATCAACATCAAGATAACCTTAAGCACAGGAAAGAAAATAACACAAATACCTCCTACAGTAGCTTCAAGTCAAAATCTAAGTTATATTTAGCTTACACTAGCCCTCAATGGCAATACAACACCATAGAAGTGACTTAAGCTAATCCAAGTATTATCTTGTAGTTTGTCATCCTAACAACTTAACCAACATACAATAAAGCTTAAGAACAATTAGTAGTCTGTTATAATCACCTTAGCCAGTAGCAAAAACTTGAAATTTCAGACAAACACAACCCACAACCATCCTCAATGACAACACAACCTCAAAGAGGTGTTGTTATTCACTAGAACTAACTTTTGATGTTGAAATACGGCGTAATCCATTTGAAAGACTTGAAATAGCATAGGGTTGATATTAAAACCATGGGAGAGTATTTTACAGAACATAAACCACTTAAAACAATCTCCCACATGAGCTGGAACCACCCAAAAATCAGCAACAACAAGAAGAACAAGAAACTTACTAGCACGACGGGATTCTCGACACTTGATCTGTGTTGTTTGCCCTTTGTTTGGGTCTTGGATCATGAGAGAAACTTTAGAGAATGTTTTTAGGTGTATATGGTCTGAAGATACTGAAAATGAACAATTTAAAACGGGGTTGAGGCATCTTATATATATCAACATATCTAAACCGCCTATGTGGGTCCCATAGAGAGCTGTTTGGTGGCAATCTCGCTAAAATGCGAATATTTCTCTATCCAACGTTGTATAGACGATCAGTTTAATGAGTTGGAAACTAGACTCATAGATATTAAATTTGGTAGGTATATAATCCAATAATTCCAAGTATATTGGGAGAAAATCTCAGTTACATTTGACCTAGTTTTCAACACATTATGAATGTAACTTGTGTTGATCTTTGCCAACTTTTGTTCCACAACTTGCTTGACTTCAAAACGTAGCACACGACTATCATACAAAAACAATAACTCATATCATAAACCCCTTATCATGTTAAGAACCATAGTATCACCCTAAAGTACATGTTATAACATTCCAAACTTGTCGACTTTCGACGAAACTTATTTGCTTCAATTGGTTTAGCTTCTAAGCTTTCCAACCCTCTCGATACTCGTTATTCATGATCTTAAATATTTCTAACCTAAAAGGTAACATGATTAACTTACTTTATATGCTTTCAAATATAATCTTATTTTTGAGTTTACATCAATTGACTTACGACGTACTCTCACATACGAAAACATGGGGTATAACATCATTCCCCCCTTTGGAACATTCGTCCTCGAATGCTGGCTAGTACAGTTATCCGTCTCTTAAGAAATAGCTCTTACGAATACTTTAATATTGTCTTTTCCATCTAGGGAGTTGTTCGGTGAATAAATCCAAAGGCTAGGGCATTCCCCCTTTAGGACTCTTTCTCACACCACCACTTGTGGTCGAAATTCTTCCAATATCGTAACTGTTTCTAACTTCTTTCATGCAGCCTGTACGATTCTAACCTTGAATGTGCACTAATACGACTCTTATCTCCTTTTTCTGTTAGCTTTTAACCAATCTCTAGGCTTCACTTCGTGAACATATATAGTACTATGACAAGCTGTCCCTCTAGGAATCTATAGGTGTACTAAAGTTATTCGCTTGGTACTTTGTTGAACTTACGACTATTGCTATATCTTATTTCATATCCTCGGTTATCTATCCTTATGGATTTACTACATCTAGACGGGTCATATTATACCATAACACTTGCTTTAGTTTATTATTACCGAGATTTGCAACCCAACTATAGGTTATGTTGTCGCTACTTATCCTATATGTATAAATCTAAGTCCTTTGATGCTTCCTTATTACTGTTCATCTTAATAATGACGACATAATCTCATGCCATACTTTGTAAGTTTTATCCATCCATTGTTGATTCACCTTAATGTTGATCCACAATATACCACTGATAACTTGAAACCTCTTATGTAATACATTTTCACTAGGGCTCACGTCGCATCAGGGAACATTTGAAGTGATTTTCCAGATCCACCTAGGGACTATACTATACTTCAATAATTGTATTTCATAGCACCCCAATGTGATTCATCTTATGGGGGGTATTCTAATCCCGTGCAATTCATTAAATACCTTTTCTCAAAATCATTACTCAACCCAAGGCCTAAACGTCATCCTCTTATCTATCACCATTACACCCTTATTCTACTACCGGTGCAGCATTTCATCTCTTCTAATTGCTCCTAGTCTTAGACACCTCCTGTATTGGTAAAAAAGAGTTTCACACGTAAGCCAGCTTTTGACAACTCAGCCAGTCACGTGGACACAGGAAAACACGACAGCTGGATGTATCTCGTTGAAGAGGTACGGTAAAAAGAGGCACGGTTCAGTAAATCCACGAACTTATCAGCCACGGGATATTCAACTTGATCAAAACGGGAGAGAGGCACGATCAGAATGAATCTAGACAAAGCTACAGACAGATTCAAGGACCCACAATTGATTACTCGAACGTTATGTAACCGAACCCCTATTACCGTTATCCTTTGTAACGCCCCATTAATGTCATAATTAGTCATTAATGAGTAACCATAGCAGGAGTCGTACGTTATAAGAATCTCCTATATAACAGAGGGGAATACAACTTGTAAAGGCATCTGATTCTCGAATACAATCAACTTCGATCTTTTATTTCTGTAATATTGTCTATTATTCATTTTTCCCATTATCTTGATTATCAGTAACCCGTATTCATCTTAAAAATAAGCTTTAGTCAAAGGGTCTAATTCTTTGGTTAAGCAAATTGGTTCCGTTACCGGGAATATGATAATCTTTGTTTACTTTCCCAGTGATATCCTTTGAATTATGTCAAACCCCAACGAAAACAACCAGCAAAGAAGTGGAACCCCAGTTCCATCACCTTCAGGAACCCCATGTGGTTCGAGGGAACAATCCCCAGAAAGATCCAATAACAACCATGGTAATAATGATCAAATTGTGGAACAAGATCATGTAAAGAAAATGATTGCAGAGTATGTGAGCCAAGCTTTGCAAGAATTTGTGAGAGGATTACCAGCAGCGTTGCCTACACTGCCAACGCCACCCCCCAATAACACCATCACCATGGAAAATCCTCAATCTGGGTTGGCAAACTCAGGAAGAGGAGATACTCCTAATGAATCTCTCGAAACGAGACCAGGTATATCTAATAACTCAGAATTACAAAATTTACTACTAACCATGCAGAAACAGATGAAGGAGCAGAACGATCGCATCGAACAAATTCCTGGTGTACCACCTGTCATCAAAGGCATCGATGTTGATAGATATTCTCAACAACCGTGGAAGCCAAGTGCGGCACCTTTTCCTATACCCAAGAAGTTTAAAATGCCTGGCATTCCCAAATATGATGGAACAATTGACCCACGCGACCATGTGACTGCTTTCACAACTGGGATAAAAGGCAATGACTTAACGAAACAAGAGATTGAATAAGTCCTTGTCAAAAAATTTGGGGAAACACTTACCAAAGGGGCTCTAACCTGGTATTCTCTTCTCCCTGAAAATTCTATTGACTCTTTTGCTGAGCTTGCAAATTCGTTTATAAAATCACACTTTGATGCACAAAAACTTGAGAAGAGAATGGAAGACATATTCAAAATAAAACAAAGAGACACGGAACTACTCCGAGAGTTTGTAGATATGTTTCAACGAGAAAGAATGTAGTTACCCAGGGTGCCTGATAATTGGGCAGCCATGGCATTTGCAAGAAACTTGAACGATAAAGGCTCAGAAGCCACCAGGTGAGTTAAAGGAGAATCTAAGAGAATTCCCCACCACAACATGGAATGATGTATATAACAGGTACAACACTAAAATCAGAATAGAAGAAGATATCGTTGCTCGTTCAAGAGATGAAGATCATTCCAGATCTAGACGTCCTGAATCAGATAGAAGATCAGGTAAAAATAGGTAAGATCCTTACTTAGGACCCTCGGGACGCGATATCCGCCCCAGGTTCAAAAACACTAGGTCGGACTATAGACTACAAGAAAGAGATGTAATCTCATCCTCGTCTAGATCCAGAAAAGATCGAGATGAACGACCTAGAGGTAGTACTCAAATTGGGGATCATACCTTTAATGTAAGTACTACTGAACTTGTCTCAATATTGAAGAACATGGGAGACAAGGTTAAGTGGCCCAAAGAGATGCGGTCAAATCCAAGTAGAAGAAACCCAGATCACTGGTGTGAATTTCACAACGATCATGGGCACAAAACTGCGGATTGCAGATTTTTACAAGGTGAAGTAGAAAATTTGTTAAAACAGGGCTATTTAATAGAATTGTTTAGTGATAAAGGTAAACATGCATATATGAGGAACAGGCAGGAGCCCCCAAAACCTCCTTCTCCAAAACGAACCGTTAACATAATACACGGGGGTGAAGAAGTAAACGGAGTGATTTGAAAAACAACCACAAAGTTCATAATTACACACGGGAAACGTGCTCATGGAGAAGATGATATAACCTTCGATGATGCAGATAGCAGCGGATTAATGCTTCCGCACAACGATGCTCTGGTAATATCTCTACTTATTCATGACACTAACGTGAAAAGAGTGTTGATTGATCCAGGCAGTTCAGTCAATATCATTTTGCTAAGAGTCATGGAAGAAATGCTACTGGGGAATCAAGTAATCCCAAAAGCACGAGCCATATCCGGGTTTGATAACTCTACGGTTATAACAAAAGGAGAAATTGAGCTTAACACTTATGCTGAAGGGGTGATCAAAAGAGCTAGGTTCCAAGTCATCGATACTCACATGGCATATAACGTGATCATTGGAAGGACATGGATCCACAACATGAAAGCGATACCCTCCACGTTGCATCAGGTAATTAAATTTTCCTCTGAATGGGGGATTCAACAAATCAAGGAGATCAGCAAACCGCAAAAAATATAAATTCTGTGGTACACTACAACAAGAAAATAGAGGTGGAAGAATTAGGAGATAAGGAAATCTCCCAAACAGGTAACACCGCCCAAACAAACATAAAAAAAAGTACTGCCCAAATAGGTACAGAAGATATTATTGTTGAAACAGGCACGAAAGAAAATACTTACGAGAAGAAGAGTCAAGTTACCACGGAAGGTGTACTATACCACACAGATGTGGATTCCAGACCGGACATCATTCATGAACCGGAGGAAGATGAGCACGTCAAAATAACTACGGAGGAGCTCGAAGCTGTTCCGTTATCTGAACAAAAACCTGATCAGAAAGTGTATATAGGCACGAGGCTAAGCCCCACTCGAAGAGAAGAAAAGAAAGCAAGGACCATTCAGGAACCAAGTGATCGACGAAGAGGTATAGAAACTCTTGAAGATTGGTTCTATACAAGAGGTAACATACCCTAACTGGTTGGCAAACACCGTGGTAGTACCTAAAAAGAATGGCAAGTGGAGAGTATGCGTAGATTATACTGACTTAAATAAAGCATGCCCCAAAGATTCATTCCCATTGCCACATATAGATCAAATGATTGATGCCACAGCAGGTCATGAATTATTAAGCTTCTTAGATGCATATTCTGGTTATAATCAGATTAAAATGAATCCCTCAGATGAGGAAAAAACTTCCTTCATTACAAACAGGGGGACTTACTGTTATAAAGTTATGCCTTTTGGCTTAAAAAATGCTGGAGCCACCTATCAAAGGTTAGTGACTAAAATGTTCCAAGAACATCTTGGAAAGACGATGGAAGTATATATTGATGACATGTTGGTAAAATCAACACAAGCACAAGACCATTTCCAGCACCTCTCTACTGCTTTTGATATTTTACGCAGGTATAATATGAAGTTAAATCCAGAGAAATGCGCTTTTGGAGTGCAATCAGGCAAATTTTTGGGTTTCCTTGTATCAAACAGAGGAATAGAGGTAAATCCCGCTCAAATTAAAGCCATAGAGGAAATACCTGATGTTTTAACAAATAAAAAGGAGGTTCAAAGACTGACAGGAAGAATAGCAGCTTTGGGGAGGTTTATTTCTAGATCTTCCGAAAAAAGTTTTAAATTCTTCTCAGTTCTTAAAAAACAGAATCAGTTCGAATGGACTGAAGAATGTCAGCAAGCCCTCAGGAACCTGCAGATTTATCTATCGAAACCACCACAACTTTCAAATCCAAAAGAAGGGGAAAGATTGTAATCTACCTGGCTGTCTCAGAAATTGCTGTAAGTGCATAATTGGTAAGAGAAGAAAAAGGTAAATAATCACCTATCTATTATGTAAGTAAAATTTTGCTAGATGCTGAGACTAGATATCCACAT
>ML372963.1:64561-110153 GCA_005239525.1 Nicotiana knightiana | reverse complement strand
CAGAAATTGCTGTAAGTGCAGTATTGGTAAGAGAAGAAAAAGGTAAACAATCACCAATCTATTATGTAAGTAAAACTTTGCTAGATGCTGAGACTAGATATCCACATCTGGAAAAGTTAGCTTTAGCTTTAATAATGGCATCTAGAAAATTACGACCCTATTTTCAATGCCACCCAATCACTGTAGTGATCTCATATCCTTTAAGAAATATTCTGCATCAAAAAAGAATTTTCAGGAAGATTAGCCAATGGGCCATAGAATTAAGTGAGCATGAGATAATTTATCAGCCTAGGACTGCAATTAAGTCTCAAATACTAGCTGATTTTGTTGTTGACTTTAGTAATAGCATTGTATCTGAAGTAGAAAAAGAGTTACAACTCTTTAACGGTGTTAATCCAGGCCTGTGGACCTTGTTCATCGATGGTTCTTCAAATATAAAAGGCGCTGGCTTAGGCATAGTCTTGATATCACCCACGGGTGAAAGACACGGCAAGCTATAAAGTGTTATCACATCACTAACAATGAAGCAGAGTACGAAGCTGTTATTGCAGGGCTTGAACTTGCACGGGAGCTCTCAATCAAGCAAATTATGATCAACAACGATCCCCAACTGGTAGTAAATCAGATACATGGGACTTACATTGCTCGAGAGACTAGAATGAAACAGTATCTTGGAAGAGCACGGGAGCTTGTGAGACAATTCAAAACATGGAAGGTAGTGTAAATACCTAGAGAAGAAAATGCAGAGGCAGATGCATTAGCTAACCTCGCAGGAGTCACGGAAGTAACGAACAAAGACAATACAATTGTCGTTCAACTATTTCATTCAATAATAGACCAGGAGAGGAATGAGGTAACTTTAAACAACCTAACCTGGGACTGGAGAAATGAAATTTTTAATTTTTTGCAGAATGGCACCTTACCTGAAGGCAGGAAAGCGGCTCAAGCACTACGCTGCAAAGTTGCACGTTACTGCCTTATTCGCAACTTACTTTATCGCAAGATGTTCGGGGGACCCCTAGCTAAATGCCTTGGACCTAACCAAACGGAATTTGTGATGAAAGAAGTCCACGAAGGCCACTGTGGAAATCACTCAAGGGTTAGATCCTTAGTGAAAACACTAATCAGAGCCGGATACTATTGGCCTAAGATGGAAGAAGAAGCCGAGAATTTCGTATCCAAATGTGACAGATGCCAAAGGTTTGCCAATAACATGCATCGACCAGCGGAATTATTACATCCAATAATATCCCCATGGCCTTTCATGAAATGGGGTATGGACATAGTAGGACCTCTTCCCACAGCTAAAGGACAGGTACGGTTTTTACTCGTACTAACCGACTATTTTACAAAATGGGTAGAGGCAGAAACGTTCAAACAAGTGCGAGAAAATGAAGTTAAAAGTTTCTTATGGCGAAACATAATATGCCGCTTTGGAATACCAAAGGAGATCGTGTGTGATAATGGCCCACAATTCATAGGCTCGCAAATCACATAATTTTTCGAAAGTTGGCAAATCAAGCGAATCACCTCAACGCCTTACCACCCCGTGGCTAATGGTCAAGCTAAGTCAACAAATAAGGTCATCATCAACAATCTAAAAAAGCGGCTGGATAAATCCAAAGGAAACTGGCCTGATGAGTTACCAGCGGTACTATGGGCATACAGAACGACTTCAAAAATAGCCACGGGAGAAACTCCGTTCGAACTTGTTTATGGCTCAGAAGCCTTAATACCTGTAGAGATTGGCGAACCAAGTATAAGGTTCTCGACAGCCATGGAAGGTGAAAACAACGACGAATTAAGGACCAACCTGGACCTGCTCGAACCACGAAGAGAAACAGCATTGATACGGATGTCAGCTCAAAAATAAATCATAGAGCGTTATTACAACCGTAAAGCTCATCTCAGGTACTTTAAAATTAGGGACTTCGTCCTAAAAAAAGTCTTTCAATTAACAAAAGAAGCAGAAGCAAGAAAACTAAATCCAAACTGGGAAGGACCTTACAAAATCCGAGGGATAGCTGGAAAAGGCGCCTATGAGTTGGAAGCTATGGACGGTAGAGTTCTACCAACAAGCCGGAATGCCATCCATCTAAAGAAGTATTACTTCTAAAAAGAAAAGAATACCANATCTAAAAAACTATATACCTTCGAGTCTGGAATGTTTTTCCTTTTCAGGAAAAGGACCACAAGGAAGGAATAATTAAGTGCTCGAGATTTCATTCTTCAAAGCTCAAACACTTGGGGGACTAAACAATATGGAAGGCTAAGACGAAGCAAAGAATACTATCAAAAAGTCAAAAGCTCGAGCCTAAAATACCCATCTACGCAATGAGACAAGTGACACGAGCAGAATCGAAAGAAATCAAAAGAGCCATCCAAATACAAAGCCTAATGCGAAAATCAAAAACCTACGAACATATTCAGGTTGAAAGGCAAAATGTTAGTCACGAGAAAGAAATGTACATCTTTATACTTATTCAAAACTGTTGTAACAAAAACAGTTAGGGGTAAAAGATCATCATCAATATACTCATTCAAAAAACTGTTCTCGAATAAAACAGTTATGGATGAAAGATCTGAACCCTTGTATTTGTTCAAGAAACTGTTAGCAAATAAAAACAGTTACGAATAAGAAAACATTTCCCTCGTACTTATTAGAAAACTGTTTCCAAAACAGTTACGGGTAAAAACCCCAATCTTTATAAAAACTGTTACTAGTGAAAAACAGTTATTTCCTTGTATTAATATCGAAAAGATGTTACCTATGAAAAATAGTTGCAAAATACAAGAGTATATTAAATTTGTTAAACAAAAACAGTTGCAAGCGTGAGTTTTAGACGATAACCAAACACATGTAAAATGTCATGGAAGTTAAAACAAAAAACTTTCCTTGGAAAAATTCTTAAGCATGTGTAAAATTCCTATNAAAGTCGAACTAACATTTATATATTAAAAACGGCTAAAACTAAGTATTAACTTATACTTAGCCGTATAAGATTTTTATATTTACATTGTGGTGCCCCTAAGTTGTCATTTGGGGACTTAAAGGAAATCCACATTTACCCCCGATGGGACTGGGGGTAACCACCAATTGATACAAATAAAAATAAAAAAGGGATAAAACCAACTAGATCTTTTCAAAGAGAGGGGTTGACTTCAAAGGCAGAAGGAGCGGGAGCAACTGAGGATGAAGAGGCATGAGCGGCTGGAATCTCACCATCAGGTGAAGAGAGGTTATGACCCTGTTGAGCCTTCTCCATGGCTTCCTTAGTTTTGGCTATTTCATCACTAAGATCAAAACCCTCTTGACTCATATCCATCAATGTGTCAAGGCGAGAATTCATATACGCCCAGCTCACATCGACAGCAGCCACATCTTCCAAATCTTCATAATCTTGAACCTACACTTGATGTTCAGCTCTCAGCCCGTCCTTCTCCGCCTCCGCAGCTTCATGAGCGGCCCTTAATGGAACAATCGACTCCTCTAAAGCTTGAGCTTTGTCTAAAGCCCTTCGAAGATCTTCTTGAGTACGAGTGAGTGATTGCACGAGCTCGCCTGAGTATTCTTCCTTTTGCCCCAGCAATTTCGTCAAGTCTCTAATCTCCTCTGAGGCATGGGACAGCTTCTCCGCGAACGAAGACTCCAGAACACTCTTGTCTTTGTCAGCTTGACTGTAAGAAGCCAGCTCCACTGCTAGTTCTGCTGCCATAAGTCTCATCTGCCGCTTCAAGGTACTTCTCGCCTCTTCTAAAGCGTCCATGTCAATCCTTAGGCTATCATACTGTGCTTTCCAATTATCAACTTCTGCCTGCAACTCTCTTGGTCTGTGTTTGAAATCCTCTTCATAAGTTCCATGCCTATGAGGTTAATCTACAAGAAGTAAACCAGTCAAATATGGTAAATTTCATATACGAGAGTGAAAGAGGATAACTTACACCATACCTTCAAAGAGGTATGCACGACCTCAGTGGCCCATGTAAGAGCACCGTGGCTAGCTAGTTTTGCTTTTTCAGCGTGACCTATCAAAGGCTTGATCCACACTTCAGGATCACCCGTCTTCTTGAAAAGGTTTCCCTCAGCTGGAACCTCTATTACCACCTGCCACATCTCTCTTCTGGAAGATCCTACTTCCCTAACGGAAGGCATGGAAGCAGGCAGAGATGGAGTAGCAACAGGCACGAAAGGTTGAGGAGCTGGACAAGTCACGGGCAAAGGAGCAGGCACGAAAAGTTGAAGGATTGAAGAAGTTACAAGCAAAGCAGCAGCAGAAGTTGAGATAGCCAAAGGAATAGATGAAGAAGCTTCTCTCAAAGAAGCAGGAAAGACAGCAGCCAAAGGGACGTCGTCAGGAGAAAGATCAATACCATCACGAAAAGGGGAATGTGAAACATCATCAAAGACTGAGGGATCGATTGCAGACACAGAAGGCAAGGTTGAGGCAGCAGGCTCGTCATCTAAAACCATTCGCCTTCTCCGTGGCCTATGCACTAAAGCACCCTCTTCCTCTTCCTCCATGGAACGAGATTCACTAATCTTCCTCTTCGAGGAAGATGAACCAATGATAATTTCCTGGGCTTGAGCCTAGGACATCTTCGGGATAGAGGAAGCAGACACCCTACGAGCAGAGAATCCTATTAAAAAGGGAAAAAGCTAAACGACAAAAGAAAAAAGACTCGAGTACGGAAAGAAGAAAGAACAAAATCTTCACTTACTGTGGGTCTTTACTTGCCAACTGTACCTCCCAGCGAGGTACTTCCAAGATCTTTCTTCAGAAGGAGAAACAGATAACAGTTTTTCTACCCAATCACGAATACCGGAGACATTCTCGACAGTATTCATGATTGCTGAAAGGAGAAAAATAAACAGACACGGTGTTAAATAAAACATCTCAAGTCAAAATAAGAAAAAGTAAATGTGAGCTAAAGCATACTCACGTGCGTGATTCCACTTCTCAGGGAAGGGAAGATTTTCTTCACCCACTAAACCAACAATGGGTACAACGACATACCGAAGGTACCAACCCATATCCTTATCGTCTCCAGGGGTTACTAACACTCTTTTGCTTCTAACAGTCAGAGTAAAAACCCCTTCATGAAATAAAGTAGGAGAGTAGAGGTGAATAAGATGGTTGAAGTTAAAAGGAAACGAGGCTAAAGAAGCTAAACTCCTAAGGCATGAGACAACTCGCCACACAAGCGGGCCAACTTGTCCTAAGAATATATTGAAAAAATGGCAAAACTCAGTTATAACTAGGTCAGGGGGGGTCTAAACCCTAAAGTGAAAGGAAACGTATAAACAAAAGAATAACCCGTCTTGTAAGACGTTATTCTTTGATTGTTATTCGAAATATAGACAGGAAAGTCAGATTTCCAGAAGCATTCCCTACGAACAAGGGAAATCTGACCCTCAGTTATAAGGGTTGGATATCTTTCTACACTACCAAGAGAAGAAGATTGATCTACAAGAACTTGACTACCCCTAGTGAAAAAAAACTCAGCAGGGACAATTTCATCGACTCCAGGTTCACGAAGGCGTTCGCCTCTACCTCTAGACGAAAATCGAGAAACCCTAAATCTCGGAGTAACTGGAGATCTAGTGGAAGGAGAAGGAACTATTTGAGAATAAGAAGAGCCCCTCGAAGGAGTGGATCCTAGACTTTTAAGTCTACCACCCCTCCGACTCCTAGTCGGAGCAGAAGATGGCGCTAAGATTTCAATGTCTATTACTCTTTGAGGTTGGTTTGAAGAATACATGTTTACAAAGGCAAAGAAGAAAGTTTTTTACAAAAAATAGAGTTAGTTTCATGGAAGCAAAGAAAAGAAAACATGTATTTATACTTGAAGACAACCGTCAAACATGATGAAAAAGGAAAATAATGATGAAAAGTCATCATTGAAGATGTCACTTCAGGACTGGCACAGCCGCAAAAAGCCCTAAAAGGTGCTGAGTAAATGCAGAACCAATCTGAAAGGACACGTGGTATGAGCATTAAATGGAAGTGACAAACGACGCCTATGGTGCAGAGAAGGATACCATGATTCGAGGAAAAGCGGCGGCAAAATATTCCCGCCATAAATGAATATCCACTTACCAAATATTAATCGTTAAATATATGGTAAGTGGGGGTACTATCTGTATTGGTAAAAAAGAGTTTCACACGTAAGCCAGCTTTTGACAACTCAGCCAGTCACGTGGACATAGGAAAACACGACAGCTGGACGTAACTCTTTGAAGAGGTACAGTACAAAGAGGCATCGTTCAGTAAACCCATGAACTTATCAGCCACGGGAAATTCAACTTGATCAAAACGGGAGAGAGGCACGGTCAGAATGAATCTAGACAAAGCTACGGACAGATTCAAGGACCCACAATTGATTACTCGAACGTTATGTGAATGAACCCCTATTACCTTATCCTTTGTAACGCCCCATTAATGTCATAATTAGTCATTAATGATTAACCATAGCAGGAGTCGTACGTTATAAGAATCTCCTATATAAGGGAGGGGAATACAGCTTGTAAAGGCATCTGATTCTCGAATACAATCAACTTCAATCTTTTATTTCTGTAATATTGTCTATTATTCATTTTTCCCATTATCTTGATTATCAGTAACCCGTATTCATCTTAAAAATAAGCTTTAGTTGAAGGGTCTAATTCTTTGGTTAAACACCTCCGAGTTTGTTCAGGCTATACTGAGCTTTTTATAACTTTATGGAAACCATCAACTCTCTTGTTATGATGGGTTTAATCCCGAGGACTTACCTATTCTCGTCACCTTCTCACTGTTTCCTTGTTATGATGGTGCTAGCTCTCTTGTTATAAAGGAAATCTATTTATACTACTCTCAACCTTCCTTTTAACATGCTAGCACCATAGATTTCCTTTCATGCCTTCTCAGTTGTCTTTAAATGTAAACAATTACTTTTCTTGGTCGTTCTGCCACTTGCTGCATGGATACTTGGCTTATCTTAGTGCCCACGAATACTGGAGTTCCCTGTAACTCATATGATCTCAATTATCAAATTTTGAGTTTTTTTTCTTCCCGTTCATTAGCCACGATAGGTGCCACTTTCTTGGGGCGTGCATACAATATTATAGTGAGACTGATGTTACAAGACCATTTCTTCTTTAGGTCAATATGCTTATGTTGAAACCTTCTTCCTTATTTCCTCAGCTAGTCTTTCGTTGCAGTGCTTAGGGAAGACCCTCTGACTCTTGTAAAGCTGCGAGCTTATTACATTGTATACACCATGGTATTTCTGATGTTCCTACTCGCCTATCATTATCCTTGGTTACATAACTTCGTGCCCTTGTGCTTGTAGGGTTACTTCTAAGCTCAAATTTTGGTTGTCTCCTTATGTATCAAGTGATGATTCGCACTTATTTATCAATTAACATCCTTGCTGGGAACCCTTAGTGCCTCTTACCAGCGTCGTGCTTGCATAATGTTCTAGAGTCATAACATATCCGTAGGATCTGAATAAATTCAATTTCATTCCTTTCGCCTTTTTACCGCATTCTTCTTTTTATTCCATATTTACCTCATATCTTTAGCATATTTTCACATCTTCACTGACATCTTACTCGCCTTGCGGTAACCCTTCTATACCAAAGATAACTGAATACCTTACGCACGAGAGTGACACGTGGTGTAACTGGAAAACTTAGTCCCTTAAGTTTAACTCTAGTCATGGTGCTTGCTTTAGGGAAGTGTCTTCCGGAGTGACCTTTAAAGGTTATTCTTCTGTTGTCCATTCTATTATCGCTAGAACGTGATCTATGAAATTCTCACGATGCCAGCTATTATCAAATCCTCTGGTCCCTTATTCATGTTCAATTTATCTTGTTCACTAGCCCATACTAATTTATATTACTACGAGGGTCTAACTCTTCCGTCTGGTAATCAAGTTTGAGTCACCAACTCATTTCTCGAAATGAGGGTATGGCTTTATGGCTTATACTCTTGTATTGTCTCAAGGTCTGTATCCTCTTATCTTTTCCTTCGACTATAGACTTTATCATTCTGTCATATTTTGATTTACGTTATCACCCATTTATCACATCTTACTCATAATGTCTCATTGTAACGACCCAGTCGATCGTCCCATAGAAATTTCATTATTATTACTATTATTGACTTGCATAGGTTGGTTATACAGTTATCAATGTGTTAGAGTTGGTAGGCTTGAAATCGGAATGGTTGTAGTAAGAGTTTAGTCGCTTAGTCTTTAAAAATAGCCTTGAAATTGAAAAAGTCAACTGAGAGTTGACTTATTAGTAAACAACCTCGAAATGTGGATTTTATGGCTCGGATAGCTTCGTTAGGTGATTTGGGACTTAGGAGTGTGTTCATAATATTTTGGTGAGGTTCAGTGTAGAATTAGAATTAGGCTTGAATTGGCGAAAGTTAGTTTTTGGTGATTCCGGTCGGCAATGGAAAATAGGCTATCAGGATCGGAACGGAATTCCGGAAGTTGGAACAGGTTTGTAATGTCATTTTTGATATGTCTGCAAACTTTCAGGTCAATCGGAGTTGTTTTGGATAGTTTCGACATCATTGGAGGATTTTAGAAATTTCAAAGTTCTTAGGCTTGAATTTGATGTGATTTTGGTGTTTTGATGTTATTTTTAGTGTTTCGGGAGTGCAACTAAGTATGAATCATCATATATGAGGTGTTGATATGTTTGGTTGGGGTCCCGAGGGGCTCGGGATGGTTTTGAGTGGTTAACGGGGAGTTTGGAGTGCTTGTGTTGGTGCTGGTGTAACCGCACTTGCGGATGGGTCATCGCAGGTGCGGGCACGCAGGAGCGAGCAAAGCTCCATAGATGCAGAATTTGAGAGGCCTAGTAGAGGATCGCAGGTGCGGGAGGAGGATCGCACCTGCGAAGTCGCAAGTGCGGAATGTGAGTCGCAGGTGCGGAGTTAGGCCGTTTAATAAGAAGTCGCAGGTGCGGTTGTTTTGACCGCAGGTGCGAGACATGGGCCGCAGGTGCGGAACCCCTGGGCAGAAAGTATAAATTAACCCTCCGCGACCATTAGACCTTTTAACACCATCTTTGAACGGGAAGAAGCTCTTGAGGCGATTTTGAAGAGGGAAAATCAGTGTTCTTCATTGAGGTAAGGTTTTTGGACTTAATAACTCGATTATATGTGATTGGAGACCTTATATCAGTGCTTAATTATGAAAATCAGTTGGAAAAAGGTGGGGTTAGGGCTTGAGATTTTGAGACCTTTAGGGGTCGATTTGAGGGGTCAAACGAACTCCGATTTTAGCGTTCTTGATATGTACGAACTCGTGAGATGATGAAGAATATTTTGGTATAAAATTTATCGAGTTCCTAGATGTGGGCACGGGGGGTCGGGTTTTGACTAATTTCGTTTTTGAGCTAAATTTGGTACCTTTCAATTTGGAATTCATTCCTTAAGCATAATTTGATGATAAAAATCTGAACTTGGTAGATTTGGAGCACTCAGAGGCCGGATTTAGAGTCAAAGGCATTGCGGAATAGTATTTTAGCCGGTTTTGAGGTAAGTAACATTTCCAAACTTGGTTCTGAGGGTTCGAAACCCCGAGCTAAATGATTTATGACTATTGTTGAGGTGACGCACATGCCAAGTGACGGGCATGCGGGCGTGCACCAAGTAATTGTGGCCTGGCTTATCCCGTGGCACAGCTTAGTGATTATTCCATGATGATATATGTGCTTCTATTAATGTGGTAATTTTGAACATGTTAGAAACCATGTTAAGTATAAATGCTAGGCTTCACTCCGAAAATGCTGAGACCCGAGTGGTCGTATATTACTGTCTCATTTTGTGATTATTTGATTTCATATACTCAGTCTTGTTATAGCATATCACTTCATATCTCAGTCTCAGTATTGTTAATTATATGCATACTTATCATTGTTTCGGGCTGATGGATGCATCTGTGATCCATGCGAGTGAGACTGAAGAGTAATGACTGAGTGAGGCCCAGAGCCTGTTATTGAGACAGTTATGAGATTGGACTGCACACCGCAGAGATATTAAATCATTCCTTCGTTGGCTTGATATGGCGCTTGGGCCACTAGGGCCCCTCCGGCGTCTTTACACACCAGTGAGCGCATTGATGATGAGGGATGGATCTTCCCTGAGCATAGATCTTGTCCGAAGGTGATGTTATGTGAGGGATGGATCTTCCCTGGGCATGGATCTTGTCCGAAGCTGATGTTATACGAGGGATGGATCTTCCCTGGATATGGATATTGTCCTAGTGTTGTATTCCGGAGATGGATCTTCTCCGTGGGGGGCTGGACTGGCCTTTTTTCCTCAGTACAGAGTGACTATGGTCACCGGTGTTTATGCATATTCCGGATGGAACTTCCCTGGGTCTGAGAACCATATATAGTACTGAGTGGACTTTTATGGGAGAGTTGTGAGCACTATGTGCATTTTCACACTGTATCATGTTGGCATGTAGAACATATGGAGGTATATCTAGTATATTTTGTTGTTATTTTCTGATAAACTGTGAACATGCCTAAATTTTGTACGCTGATGATTTAATTATTGAGGTTTAGTCCATCACTACCTCTCAGCACATAGTTTGGGTTCGTTAATTCTGAGTTGGTGTACTCACGTTACCCCCTGTACCTTATGTGCAGATCCAGGTACACCGGGACCCGGTAGTGGATATTGAGCAGCTGCAGAGTTTTCATTGGGGTTGTCGAGGTAGCAGCTGGCGATCGCGACCTCGTCTTCTCTTCCTTATTCCACCCGTTGCAATTATTTTGAGACTAAGTTGTCTATCTCTTCATTATTTATTTTTTATATATAGAAGCTCATGACTTAGTGATACCGGATCCGGGGTTGGAGGTTTTAGTTTTTCAAATATTATTTTTTTTTAAAACTTCAGATTCTTAGTATTATCAATAAATTCGTTTAAACTTGTATTTTTACTGGAAATTGAGTTTAGCTTAGTTAAAAGGGCGGCTTGCCTGGTTCCACAACAGGCGCCATCACGACTCCGAAATTGGGTCATGACACTCATTTACTCTCTTCTTGTTCTCTTGCTAATATTTGTCTATCATCTTATTTCGAAGACTTCAACAAAACGTTCTTTCACTTTTAGCTCCCCCTGGTTCATCTCACTGGCTCTTCTAGACACCTAACATTCTCCTTTTTTTTTGTTACTCGGGGCTAGAGTCATACTAAGGTAAATATTTATCCCTTTCTAGGATCCCACTACCTATCTTCTGAAATTTTTGAATATTCTAGTATTCATATCAGATTGTACTATTCTAGAGTTCACCATATGGGTCTCTCACAAGGAGATCTATTACCACATTTGCACTATCCTTCAGAAATATTAGCTAATGATAACAATCCATCCACAAATTTTGGGTTACTCTAACCTTAGAGGGATCTAGATATCCCATCCTGATCTTAAACTATATATGTTAACTCCCATATGTCATAAATGAGATGGGTGTGGACAATTGTACATACCTCTATTATTGTTGAAAGTAACTCAGAATACTTATATTTCTCTGCCTCAATAGTAAATATTGATAATCTTCACTAACTGGGTACCTCGTACATTTCTTCACCTTGTTTCTTTTACTTGTCGAAACTTGTATCTACCTTCTGATTCTCTTATTGCTTTTTACCATATAGGTGGATAGAATTCATGCCTTAGGGATCCTTATCAAGAATCTTACATGTCTTATACACACATGATCTGCTAAAGACCTCACATTTACTCATCATAAGCATGATACAAAATCGATTTCCTCTGACTTAAGTCTTCCACACCCACATTCAATCTCTTACCAAATGCCTTTGTGGATGTAGGTATCGTTGTATTACGAATAAAGTAGAATTTAGGAGTTTGAATTCTCACAACTGAGCTCTACCACATTATCTAGAGTAAGAAGAAAGAGTGATAGTCCTAAATGCCTTGTAGCCTTCTGCTTATAAGTGTGGTGCACAACACACCCATAAACAAGACTCTACTAGACATGGCTTGTAGACTCCCTAAGACAGAACTTCTCCGATACCGCTTTTGTCACGACCCAAACCGAAGGGCTGCGACGGGCACCCGGTACTTTACTCAACCGAGTACCAATGTAACATATCTTTCTTATCGTACTATCATAGGTAAATGTGCCAAAAGGGTAATCATGACATAACCGAAATAAAACATAAGGGAATGCTAGACATAGGACGACCTAACATGATATAGAAACTTATACATATGACATACAGGCCTATAAGGCTGACATGATCATTTGTAAACTCAAAACATAGGCTGACAAGGCCATACAAGTATCCATATACTTGACATCTGTCTACAAGCCTCTAAGAGTACATAAACATCATAAAGGTCAGAACAGGGCCCCACCATACCAATCAATACATGTCCAAATCATATTGACCAACTAGGCAACTCTGGAGAAACTAGAGTGCACCAACACCTTTCGCTGAGCTGATAGCCTACAAGGAGGACTGTCAACCTGTCTACCGGGACCTGCAGGCATGAAACACAGCGTCCCCAGGCAAAAGGGACATCAATACGGATAAAGTACTAAGTATGTAAGGCAGAAAAACATAAATAAGAATAATAATGTAAAGAGAGATATAGGAGATACACGCTGTAGCATCTGAGTTCCTCTGAGAGATAGTGACATGAAATGCGTGATACATATATATACGTAATCTTTTTAAAACGTACGCCTCTGTGGGCATCATCATCATCATATCGTACGCGGCCTCGAAGAGGACTCGGTAAAAACGTTCCCGACCATCATAAGGCTCGGTAGAATCGTACCCGGCCACATGGAGCTCAGTAAAACCAACTGATCAGTGGTTGCACAATAGGTGTCGTACCCGGCCGACTATAGCGCGACTCGTTAGAGTAAAATAGATACTATATATATGCATGGTAAACTCATGGAATCATATTCTAAACCTTTCGGAGTGACTTAAGGTCGTTGCACCTTCGATTAATATTATGGACATACATACCCTCAATATGAACCTCAGTGGGATTCAAGGATCATACATACTTTCTTAGAATAACTTTATAAGGAAATAACAACATGGACAACCTTAGTTTCTAGGAGTAGATCCGTTATGAATTAGCATATCGTTTATGTTCATTTCACTTTAGATCATGCCAAAAGAAAGAAATAAGTGCCTTAACATACCTTAACCACCTTGAATCCTTAATACCTTCCAAGAAACTCTTCAAACAAGTCAACTCAACCTATCATTGTATAAGGAGATTCAAAATCAGTGTTGAGCAAAGACTAAATCTGTAATTTAAGCTAGTAGCTCGTATACGTAAATTGGGGCAGCATCTCCCCTGTAACAAGGGCTTTCTCCAATACCATATACCAATAACAACAACCAGAGAAATCCAGCAACATATAAATATCAATAACAAGACACCATATAACAATAACATGTCACAACTACTTCACGACGAGCGACAAGCTCCGATTGGAATCTGTATAACCCATATCACCCTTTATAAACTTCTTACATTAACTTAACAGAATCATTAACATGATAATGAAGTCATTTATCAATGATTCTATCTATATTATATATTTATAACAAAGGAAACAATCCACAACTCCAACTATCTTCAATTAGCAACTTTATTCACTAGTTCATGTCTAGTACATCCATTTAACTTAATCAACATCAAGATAACCTTAAGCACAGGCAAGAAAACAACACAAATACCTACTACAGTAGCATCATGTCGAAATCCAAGTTATATTTAGCTTACAACAGCCCTCAATGGCAATACAACACCATAGAAGTGACTTAAGTTAATCCAAGTATTCTCTTGTAGTTTTTCATCCTAACAACTTAACCAACATACAATCAAGCTTAAGAACAATTAGTAGTCTGTTATACCTCCTTAGACAGTAGAAAAAACTTGAAATTTCATCCAAACACATCCCACAACCATCCTCAATGACAACACAACCTCAAAGAGGTGTTGTTCTTCACTAGAACTAACTTTTGATGTTGAAATACGGCATAATCCATTTGCAAAACTTGAAATAACATAGGGTTGATATGAAATATGGGAGAGTATTTTACAGAAAATAAACTACTTAAAACAATCTCCCACATGATCTGGAACCACCCGAAAATCAGCAACAACAAGAAGAACAAGAAACTTACTAGCGCGATGGGATTCCCGACACTTTATTTGTGTTATTTGCCCTTTGTTTGGGTCTTGGATCATGAGAGAACCTTTAGAGAGTGTTTTTAGGTGTCTAGGGTCTGAAGATACTGAAAATTAACGAGTTAAAACGGGGTTGAAGCGTCTTATATATATCAACATATCTAAACCGCCTATGTGGGTCCCATAGAGAGCTGCTTGGCGGCAATCTCGCTAAAATGCGAATATCTCTCTACTCCTACGTCGTATAGACGATCAGTTTAATGAGTTGGAAACTATACTCATAGATCTTAAATTTGGTAGGTAGATAATCCAATAATTCCAAGTATATTGGGAGAAATTTTCAGTTACATTTGACCTAATTATCAGCATATTATGAATGTAACTTGTGATGACCTTTGCCAACTTTTGTTCCACAACTTGCTTGACTTCCAAATATAGCACATGACTATCATACGACAAAAATAAGTCATAGCATAACCTCCTTATCATGTTAAGAACCATAGTCTCACCCTAAAGTACATATTATAACATTCCAATCTTGTCGACTTTCGATGAAACTTATTTTCTTCAATTGGTTTAGCTTCTAAGCTTTCCAACCCTCTTGGTACTCGTTATTCATGATCTTAAATATTTGTAACCTACATGGTAACATGATTAACTTATTTTATATGCTTCCAAATATAATCTTATTTCTGACCTTACATCAATTGACTTACAATGTACTCTCACGTACGAAAACATGGGGTGTAACAATTTAGACCTACAAATCAACTACATTTTATATATTACATTCTTCCTTTTTTGGATTACGTAGAAAAATTTAATATTTAGAACTTCAAAAATATTAAAAATTTTATTTTATATAAATTTTTACACTTAAATTATATATATAAATGGCAAGAAAAGGAAAGAATTAAAAATACTAACCAAATACGATGTAACCACTTGGTATTTAGAAGTTTGTTGATATCAAGAATTAAATAAAAAAAGAAAGAGGACGTACAACGTTCTTGGAAGATGACGGAGTAACTTTTTTTATGTTTTGATTTAGGTGAAACTCTTTTATATACCAAAATACTTTAAAATATAAAAAACTATTTCCCACTCATTTGATTTTCTTACAATTTGACAAAAGGAATTTTTATTCGATAAAATATAATTATAATCGAATATTTAAAATTTTGTATGAGATAATATTAAGAATTTAAATCAATAAAATATAATTTATATCTTTTATTGCTAAAAATAAATATTTAAGTATTTGGAATAGCTAATTAGCAAAAAAAAAGTTAATTTTATTATTTTGTAAATTCATCATACAAGTAAGGCTATCTTCAGGTTAACAAAAATCTTGGCTTAAATAGATATATTTCAATAAAAAAGACCACCGATGATGAAAGAAATTAGAGAATAAAGTCCAATCAATTATAATATAGTATTAAAAATTAACTTGGTTAAAATTCAAAATAGAAGAAATAAGAATGAAATAATAAGTTTTCAAAATAAGTGACATTTATTATTATTTTTATTTTTCATCTATTCTGATAAATGACCCTCTATAGTTTTTTGTATACGTAATAAGTTATTGGTTGTAAAATACACATTCAGTATTAGTCAGTTTTAGATCTTACATTGATGCTTAATTATTATTTTTTTCTTATAAACTATATGACCTAGTCGTTCATTCCAATAGCTCTAAAAGAAATATACAAAAATTTTAATTAGTATTAATTTGATGATTGTTTGAAGAATTATAATAAAAATATATAACGATTTCGATCATGTTAAATTTAATATTATGTCACAAAAATGACTATAATATTTGTGGGCTTACCCCAAAGGATAAGCCCTTCAAATTAATATAAAATATATGTGCTCAAATTTTTTACGTGTGAACCAGTTACTTCTAAAAACTATATGACGACCCTCTTTATTGCAAATCTCTAAAAAAATATAATTATTTTTATTTATGTCCTTTTAAAGAATCAGAATAAAAATATATAATAAATATCAGAATTTAATTACCAAAAATCAGATATATCAATCATTTTAGATTCAATACCATATTACAGAAATTACTACAATTTTTATAAGATTTTTTCAAAAGATATGCCCTTCAAATTAAGAAACGTGTTCTCCAATCGAAATGTATATCGATCATTTTACCTTTAAATAAATTTTAGAATTTTTATAAAACTAATTATTTTCAAACATAACGACAAATGGAGCTAATCAATATTCAAATTATTTAAATACTGATTTCACTTGAATAATGATATATCGAAACTAAATATACTCTTTCAAATATAATTCTAAGTCATTCTCCTTACTAGCTTACTTTAGTATTCTTTTTGAATGTTTTTTCTCATTTTCAGGGCACTTTGATTTCGTGTTCATTTGAAATTCATAGATTATTAGTTGTTTGCTATATTTGTGAAGTTCTATCCACTATTTATGTTTTGAACGACTATAAGTACTACTGAAATTGAAAAGGAAACATGTTAACTTTATTTATTTAAAAAAGTGGCATAAATTTTAAGTTGAATTGTTAACTGATGATTGAGGATTTCTATGAGACATTTTTTTTCTTAATTGAATAATTAATTATATGTACAATCTCAATATTAATGACTGTTGTTAGGAACTTATACTTTTATTTTATAACTCAAACGCCCAATGAGATAGGATACACGCGCAATGCGCGTACCTAGAATGACTTTTTTAATATATTGAAAGTAAAATTCTTATTGGATAAAAATTATAATTACAATTAAATATTTAAAACTAGGGATGGGCTATTATTAAGATTTGAATCAAGAACAGAAAAATCTCTTTAACGTTAAGAACAATCCTAATTAACCAAAAAAGTCTTTGATTTAACTAATTTACGAAAAATTCAAGTCATTCTTTTCGAAATTTATAATAAAATAGATTATAATATAGTAATAAAAGTCAAACTGTTAAAATGCAAACGTTAAAAACAATAAGAATGAAACATTAGAAGACAAAATATATTCTAAGTTAGTTGCCATTAATTAATTTTCTTTCTGGTATTCATTCAAATAAATGACAACTCCGTATACTTTTCTCTATACAAAGTTACTTATTTTAAAATATTAACTTAATGTTGACATTTTAAAGCTTAGCATTTGATAACTTGATTTACATGTTTTTCATATACACATAATTTATTGATTGACTCTAAACACAACACACGTACACTAAAGTTAGTTGAATTTAAAGAAGCGAGCTCTATATATCTATAGAAAGTTATATATTGTGCGCTAGCCCCTTGCATAGGGTTAAAACTCTTTTTTTCTTTTCTTTTTTTCCGGTGAAGTGCACGTGGAGAAAATAAGATCTAAAACGACCTTGTTTCCATGGAAAATATAATTAGGGCTTAGATAAAACAAACTGCAACACAAAATGAACCAATAGTAACACATGGATTACAATGTAATATACAATTAATTCTAAACAAAATAATTATTTCATGTACAGATTAAATCATGCACACGATATATGATAATATATGCAGGCACACCGTAATTTTTCTTCTACGAAATTGTTTCTAATGTCATGATCTGTGATATACAAATATACAATTAATTATCAGTTCTCACAAACTTTACAATCTTAACTAAGAGGTCCTTGTTGGGATATACTATTAACCATGCAGTTTTGACATAGTATTTTATTTTATTTTTTATGGAATAATTATTTATTTAATTTATTCAATTCAACAAAGTACTATTTTAAATAGATCATTTGTTACATGTGTGTCTTTTTAGTTATGTAGTAGACAATTAAGTGTATGGAGTCTTAGCTCATGCACAGAAGATTAAATTATTGGTTCTCATAATTAATAAACTATGTTCAGAATCAAAGATATTGTTGGGCAAAATATCTTGATGATTGTAACACAAGATTATAGTATGATTTGTCTTGATTATGAGAGTGATTTTACTCCGACTTCTTGTGCTAGTATACTCAGTGTATATTGAACGGACCAAGTAGAGAAAAGATGTTTTTGTACTGAATATATAAATCATTTTCTCTGAATTCATTAAATGAGCTTTAATCTTGATATAATTATTATGATCAATGTAATTTGTTTATTGTTTTGATTTATCAAAAGGTACGACTCTATTCAGACTTAGTGTATGCTTAATAGATTTGTGAATAATAATTAGTTGATAGAATCCATGACTCGGTTCTGAGTTTGATGATACCCCTTTATGTGAGCTTATAAGTTTTCATGTGAAAATCCGGCCGGTGAATTTTGTATCCGTCACATAAAATAGTTTAAGCAGAATTCTAAAGGATTTAATTAGTTGATTAAATTAAATTTTCAGTGAGTTAATTTGATTAACTGGAATTTGAGATCTTAACATGGGGAGTTAAAATAAGTGTTATTGAATTTTCAAACTTCATAATGAGGAGTTCAATTGCAGTTTTTTAGTGGAATAAATTACAATTAATTATAGTAAGAATTAATTCATGCTAATTTCGAATTAATGCTATAATTGATAGCCTCTTATTATTTCTGTGGTCCCTGTTATACCTAGTAATAACCTGAACAAGACTTGGGTAAAAAGTGGTCTTGTAGAGCTGGAGTGGGATTCTACTTGTAAAAGCAGAATCCCACACGTTTTTTGTAGCACAATTTCGGCCAAAAAATAACTCTATTTAAGGAAGACTAATTTCACCTAATTACTGTTTTGGGAGTTGTATTGTTTTTGCCCGCCCAAAAATAAAACCGTCCAAGGTTTTACTAGGCTTCTAATCTTGTAATTATATCATTGTCTAGTGTACATGTATTTGATGTCTGATTTGGATGCTTGCTTCCGCTGCGAATGTTCTAACAGTCCTTTCATTACTTCATTAGAAAAAATACTAGTTATGATAATATGATATAAGGAAAATACAACAAGTAAACAAATGGCATAAATATGGGTCATGCATTCCACTGTAACTTGCGTACTGAGAAAGAAAATATAGAATTATAGATACTAAGAACTTTAAGAGATAAAATTTACCCACACCGAGCTATCACTAGCAATGATATGTAATTGTCTCTGTATATATAATAAAAAACAACCTTAGATACTTAAACAAAACCACTATTACTATATGGTTGATTTTTATTGGAATTTAAATCAGGGCGCTCTACCACTTTATTGTAAGTTAAAGAAATAATTAACACTATTCAAAATATAAAACCTTAGAAGACACAAATAGATGGAGACTTTTGCAGCTTATCAAAACCCAGTTAGGATTCATGTGTATACCACATTATTGTAAATCTAGTAAGCAAACTTAGAAAGAACAAAGAAGTTTGGATCCGAAAAATTAAAGTATGCTTAGGCAGACCAATTGAGTAGCGTATTTGTTTTGGGTCAAAGGAAAATAAAAGAGAACGTTGTTCAATTTGTATATCAAGAAAGCGATCATCAATGTTCACAAAAAAGACAAATAGAAAAAACAAATGTCAGGCGTCATTGCTTCAATCCCTCTAGTCAACTACAGATGAATATTTTGGCTTCCCTTTCCTGAAACAAGTTAAGAATGCATCTTACCTATATTTAACATGGTAAAAAAATGAGTAGATAGTATTGATAAGGAACAAGACGGAAATAAGAACAACTTATAAAAAAATATTGTGTCGTGGCAAGATATTGTTTTTAAAGCGATTTTGGCCCGACTGAGTACAAATCATTAAGACTGGTCGCTCTTCAAGGTTCCACAGCACCTCCAAACACTTGTACTTGTGGCTGAAAGTTTGGAATTTGTACAAAATAATTGCTCAGAATTTGGTCTTTAATCTTAGTGTAGCTTAATTTTAAGCTTGGTATAGCTTAAAGAAAGTGAATGGAAAATGGTGGGAAAATAAATGGAGGGGAGTGAAATTTTGAATTAGTGCACTTTGTACCTCATTGGAAGAAGGAAAGAAAATCTATGTGTATATATAGAGAAGCTCTTCTTCTACATCTTAAAGAGTTGAGAAGAAGGCAAGTCTCGCGTCATCGTCGTCGCTCACTCGGCTTCGGCTTCAGCATTGGCATTTAATTAATTTCGAATCCGAAATGACCCACGACCCGGTCCGGTCCGACCCGTTTTATTTCCCGGATTATTTTAAATCCATTTTTAAATTTTTCGCAATATTCATACCTGTTCAAAACAGTCATGGTTGTTCTGAAAGGATTCACACCTGTTCCAATAACTATGGTTGTTCTGAAAGGTTGCAAAACCTTTTCAGAAACAGTACTAAATTGGCTATAAATATACCTTGAATCCCAGAACTTTTACTTACTAAATTTTCTGATCTTCTTCTTCTGCACAAAATATTCCAGTGTGTTTTACAGCCTTCGAGCGGTTCGTTGTTCACCGGCATTTTTGGTAATTTAATTAATTTCGAATCCGAAATGACCCGCGACCCACGACCCGGTCCAGTCCGGTACGACCCGTTTTCTTTCCCGGATTATTTTAAATCCGATTTTAAATTTCCCGCAATATTCATACCTGTTCAAAACAGCCATGACTGTTCTGAAAGCATTCACACATGTTCCAACAACTATGGTTGTTCTGAAAGGTTGCAAAACCTTTTCAGAAACAGTACTAAATTGGCTATAAATATACCTTGAATCCCAGAACTTTTACTTACTAAATTTTCTGATCTTCTTCTTCTTCTTCTGCACAAAATATTCCAGTGTGTTTTACCGCCTTCGAGTGGTTCGCTGTTCACCGGCGTTTTTGGTACCAACACTCCGGTGAGTTAAATCGTTTTATCCTGGGAGGATATATTCCAACACCTCGGGTACTTGAGGGGAATAATTTCCTTAAGGACACACTGTGTATTCAGTGGGCTCGATTTATTCTTATATTATTTTTCATAGGAAAAAAAAACTAAGGACGCCTGGACTAGCGCGCCCGCACTAGTGGTCGCGCTAGTCAGGTTTCTCACTGTCCCTAGTATATTCCACTAGAGCGGTCGCGCTAATCCCGCGCTACAGCCTGCGCTAGTGAGGTTTCTTATTGGTTTTTGAAATTCAGAAATTATTATTGTTTTAATTTACAGCAATACAGATTGCTAACAATCTTAAGGAAATTATTTTTTTATTTTTTGTATTCTATTTGTGGAGATTAAAACTTGTGTGTTTTCTACTCCTTCTGAATTTTATTATTCTGATTTGAAGATATAAAAACTTCATCAGAGTTTTGAAATTCAGAAAACGATTTGAAGATCATAAAAAATTCATCATTTTCTGTGAAACAGTATATAAAAACTTCGATTTTTATTTACTATACATACTGTTTATTATTGATTACAGTATTGTTTACTGTTTTGGTTTTTCCATTGATTGAACTCTTCTATTGTTGACAGTGAGAAATGACAATTGATAACGGAAATTCATCTACTACTGTTGCAGCAACGACGATAGCCTCGTCGAGCCGGACGACTGTTCCACCGGCAGAAAAGCTGGGGAATTTTTTTCGAGCCAACTTCAAAGGATGACATCAAAGGGTGTTCTTTTGGCTTACCACACTTGGTATGCAGAAATTCACTAGTGAAGAGCCTCCAGTGCCTACTGCAGACATGCCGGTTAATGAAAAGTTCATGATTTATTTAGGCATGGAAGCAGGCAGATTTTTTTTTGCAAGGCTATATTTTAAGTGCTTTAGAGGATGACTTGTACAATGTGTACAGTGCGATAAATACTTCAAAAGAATTATGGGACGCACTTGAGAAGAATTACAAGATAGAAGATGCATGCTTGAAGAAGTTCGTGATTGCCAAGTTTCTAGACTATAAAATGATAGACAACAAAACTGCGGGAACCCAAGTTCAGGAACTTCAACTTATTTTTCATGACCTTATTGCTGAAGGTATGGTCGTGAATGAAGCATTTCAAGTGGCTGCAATGATTGAAAAGTTTCCTCCTTCGTGGAGAGATTTCAAAAACTATCCCAAGCACAAGCGCAAAGAAATGAAGTTGGAAGATCTTGTGATTCATCTCAAGATTGAGGAAGACAACAAAACAGTCGAGAAGAAGTCTCGTGGAAATTCAACGATCATGGGAGCTAATATCGTTGAAGAAACTGCTCCAAAAAGTAAGAAGATGAAGAGATCTTCTGGACAGACTAAGGAGCAGAACAAAAAGAAATTCAAGGGCAACTGCCACAATTGTGGAAGAGTTGGTCACAAAGCCCCTGATTGTCGCTTACCAAGAAAGGATAAGAAGAAGGGACAGGCCAACATAGTAGAGAAGAATGATGACATTGATGATCTTTGTGCAATGCTTTCGGAATGCAACTTAGTTGGGAATCCGAAGGAGTGGTGGATTGACTCCGGAGCCACTCGACATGTTTGTGCTGTCAAAGAAGCATTTGCTACTTACTCTACTGCTGGTCCCGAAGAAGAGATTTCCATGGGAAATAATTCAACAACCAAGACTGAAGGTTATGGGAAGATTTTCCNGATGACTTCCGGCAAGGTGTTAACGCTCAACAACGTTCTTCATGTTCCTACTATTAGGAAGAATTTAGTTTCTACTTCTTTACTAGTGAAGAATGGATTCAAATGTGTATTTGTTTCTGATAAAGTTGTTGTAAGCAAGAATGACATGTACGTTGGAAAGGCTACCTCACGGATGGCCTTTTCAAACTCAATGTAATGATTGTTGATACTATGAATAAAATTCCAGCTTCTTCTTATTTGTTGGAGTCAAATGATTTATGGCATAGTCGTTTAGGACATATCAATTATAAAACCTTGCGGAAGTTAATTAATTTAGAAGTATTACCTAAATTAATAAATCGAAATGTCAAATATGAGTTGAATCTAAGTTTGTAAAACATCCTTATAAGTTTGTTGAAAGGAATTCAAATCCTTTAGATTTAATTCATACTGACATTTGCGATATGAATTCGACACCATCTCGAGGTGGGAAAAAATATTTTATTACTTTTATTGATGACTGCACTCGATATTGTTATGTTTATTTTCTTAATAGTAAGGATGAAGCATTTAAGCAATACAAGAATGAAGTAGAGAATCAATTGAATAAAAAGATCAAAATGATTAGAAGTGATAGAGGTGGAGAATATAAATCTCTGTTTGCAGAAATATGTTCGGAATATGGAATTGTCCATCAAACTACTGCACCTTACACACCTCAATCCAGCGGAATTGCGGAAAGGAAAAATCGGACATTAAAGGAAATGATGAATTCTTTATTAATAAGTTCCGGATTACCGCAGAGTTTGTGGGGGGAAGCTATCCTTACAGCTAACCGAATACTCAACAGAGTACCCACGGCAAAACACAATCTATTCCATATGAAAAATGGAAAGGTAGAAAACCCAACTTGAAATATTTCAAAATGTGGGGGTGTCTAGCAAAGGTACAAGCTTTTTTTACCTAAAAGGGATAAAATCGGACCAAAAATAGTAGATTGCGTTTTCATTGGATATGCTACAAACAGTAAAGCATGTCGATTTTTGGTCCATTAATCCGATAATCCCGAGATTCATGTTAATACGGTAATAGAATCAGATAATATTGAATTCTTTGAAAGCATTTATCCGTATAAAACTGAATGCGAGTCGTTAAGTAACAGACCTAAACGACCTGTGGAAGAACCAAAGAAAAATACTCCAAGTGTAGAAGATCCAAGGCGTAGCAAACGTCAAAGAACATCTACTTCCTTTGGACCAGATTTTGTGACATTCTTGCTTGTAAATGATCCTCAAACTTTTAAAGCAGCTATATCATCTTCTGAGTCAGCATTTTGGAAAGAGGCCGTTAATAGTGAGATTCAATTAATTTTGGATAACCATACATGGGAATTGGTTGATCTTCCTCATGGAAATAAGCTTTTAAGTTCGAAATGGATCTTTAAACGGAAAATGAAAGATGATGGCACTATTGACCAATATAAGGCAAGACTTGTTGTCAAAGGTTATAGACAAAAAGAATGCTTTGATTACTTTGACACTTAATCTTCAGTAACGAGGATAACATCTATTAGGATGTTAGTGGCATTAGCAGCCGTGTATGGTCTTGAAATCCATCAAATGGATGTTAAAACGGCTTTCTTAAATGGAGAATTGGAGGAAGAGATTTACATGGAACAACCTAAGAGTTTTGTGGTTCCTGGTAAAGAAGAGAAAGTGTGCAAACTTGTTAAGTCGCTTTATGGACTTAAACAGGCACCCAAAAAATGGCATGCCAAATTTGACCAAACAATATTGGCAAGTGGTTTTAAAATCAACGAGTGCGACAAATGTGTTTACATTAAAAACACTTCAGGTCATGAAGTCATTGTTTGTTTATATGTTGATGACATGTTGATAATAAGCAAAAGTATGGCAGATATAAATGCTACAAAACGCATGTTGGCTAGCAAATTCGACATGAAAGACTTAGGAGTTGCTGATGTGATCTTAGGAATCAGAATTCACAAAACTCCACAAGGTCTAGCATTATCACAGTCTCACTACATTGAAAAGGTACTTGACAAGTTCAAGTATTTGGATTTCAAAATTGCCAAGACTCCAATTGACGTGAGTTATGCACTTCAAAAGAATGAAGGTGAAAGTGACTCACAACTGGACTATGCTAGAGTATTGGGAAGTTTGATGTATATCATGAATTGTACGCGACCAGATATAGCATGTGCTATTAGCAAACTGAGTCGATTTACAAGTAATCCCAATCACATACATTGGATGGCAATGAAACGAGTGTTGGGGTATCTGAAACATACCCAAAATATGCTTTGCATTATAACAAATATCTCTCCGTGATCGAGGGATATAGTGATGCAAATTGGATCACCGGATCATCTGAAGTTAAATCCACGAGTGGATATGTTTTCACAATTGGGGGTGGAGAAGTGTCTTGGAAATCATCCAAACAAACGTGCATCGCCCGTTCTACAATGGAAACTGAATTCATAGCTTTAGATAAGGCCGGCGAAGAAGTTGAATGGCTCCGGAATTTCTTGGAAGATATTCCATTTTGGCCCAAACCTTTGGCACCTATTTGTATACATTGTGATAGTCAAGCGGCAATAGGCAGGGCAGGGAGCGTTATGTATAACGGAAAATCTCGTCATATACGACGGAGACATAATACCGTTAGACAACTACTCTCTAGTGGTGTTATCACAATTGACTACGTAAGTCAAGAGATAACGTGTCGGATCCACTTACAAAAGGCCTATCTAGAGAGGCAGTTGAAAGATCATCAAAGGGAATGAGGTTAAGGCCTAAGACAAGTCATCATGGCGGTAACTCTACCTAGCAGACTGGAGATCCCAAGAGCTAGGTTTAAAGAGATCAACCAAAGTTATGAATGACGGTTCAACATTGTCAAATAACTCAACACATTCTCGTGATGAAGACAATGTTCAGAAATAAAGGTAAATCATTAAGGCGTTTTGATGAGTCAATAAAGCTTAAAGCTTTTTAATGATTTGTTAAGTCTGACAGGATATGACCAGATAATGTGTCTTTAGGATTACACGTTTAGGAATCACCTATGTGAGTGTGAAGTGTAAACCGCTTCAAAGGGAATGAAAGTAAAGGCCCATTCTCTAAGCACTCATGAAACCAGGCGGTGTTCATGGATGAAACGAACACAACCATGAGAACCGTAGATGGTTAAGGATTGATTGTGTGACTTATGTTGTATAGGTATACAACAAAGCTCGACGGTTCAAAGATATCAAATCTATCGATTGACCGAGTATATCCGATATAAGTTCACTACGGAAAGTTCAAAGGGAAACCTACTTATCCAGATGCAATTAATTCTTGCATGTAAAACACACACACGTCCGTGCATTCCTTTATTTTATAGCCATTCCCCATTCATGTGGGGGATTGTTGGTCTTTAAGCTTAGTGTAGCTTAATTTTAAGCTTAGTTTAGCTTAATTTTAAGCTTGGTATAGCTTAAAGAGAGTGGATGAGAAATGGTGGGAAAAGAAATGGAGGGAAGTGAAATTTTGAATTAGTGCACTTTGTCCCTCATTGGAAGAAGGAAAGAAAATCTATGTGTATATATAGAGAAGCTCTTCTTCTAGCTCTTAAAGAGTTGAGAAGAAGGCAAGCCTCGCGCCGTTGTCGTTGTCGCTCGCTCGGCTCAGCTCGGCTTCGGCTTCGGCTTCGGATTTGGATTTGGGTTTGGTTTTGGATTTGGTCAAAGATCGATTGATTGATTAATTTTTTTGGACAAATTTTTTTTCAAATTATTTAATTAATTAATTTTATTAATTTCGAATCAGAAATGACCCGCGACCTACGACCCGGTCCGGTCCGACCTGTTTTCTTTCCCGAATTATTTTAAAATCCATTTTTAAATTTCCCGCAATATTCATACCTGTTCAAAACAACCATGGCTATATGACCAGATTGTGTGTCTTTAGGATTACACGTTTAGGAATCACCTATGTGAGTGTGAAGTATAAGCCGCTTCAAAGGGAATGAAAGTAAAGGCCCATTCCTAAGCACTCATGAAACCAGGCGGTGTTCATGGCTGAAACGAACACAACCGTGAGAACCATAGATGGTTAAGGTTTTATTGTGTGACTTATGTTGTCTAGGTATACAACAAAGCTCAACGGTTCAAAGATATCAAATCTACCGATTGACCGAGTATATCCGATATAAGTTCACTACGAAAAGTTCAAAGGGAAACCTACTTATCCAGATGCAATTAATTCTTGCATGTAAAACCACACTTGTCCGTGCATTCCTTTATTTTATAGCCATTCCCCATTCATGTGGGGGATTGTTGGTCTTTAAGCTTAGTGTAGCTTAATTTTAAGCTTAGTTTAGCTTAATTTTAAGCTTGGTATAGCTTAAAGAGAGTGAATGGAAAATGGTGGGAAAAGAAATGGAGGGAAGTGAAATTTTAAATTAGTGCACTTTATCCCTCATTGGAAGAAGGAACGAAAATCTATGTGTATATATAGAGAAGCTCTTCTTCTAGCTCTTAAAGAGTTGAGAAGAAGGCAAGCCTCGCGCCGCCGCCGTCGTCGCTCGCTCGACTCGGCTTCGGCGGATTTTGGTCAAAGATCGATGGATTGATTAATCTTTTTGGAAAAAAATCTTTTCAAATTATTTAATTAATTAATTTAATTAATTTCAAATCTGAAATGACCCGCGACCCACGACCCGGTTCGGTCCGACCCATTTTATTTCCCGGATTATTTTAAATCCGTTTTTAAATTTCTCACAATATTCATACCTTTTCAAAACATCCATGGTTGTTCTGAAAGGATTCACACATGTTCCAACAGCTATGGCTGTCCTGAAATGTTGCAAAACCTTTTCAGAAACAATACTAAATTGGCTATAAATATATCTTGAATCCAAGAACTTTTGCTTACTAAATTTTCTGATCTTCTTCTTCTTCTTTTGTACAAAATATTCCAGTGTGTTTTACAGTCTTCGAGTGATTTATTGTTCACCGGCGTTTTTGGTACCAACACTCTGGTGAGTTAAATCGTTCTATCCTGGGAGGATATATTCCAACACCTCGGGTACTTGAGGAAAATATTTTCCTTAAGGACACACTGTGTATTCAGTGGGCTCGATTTATTCTTATATTATTTTTCATAGGAAAAAAAAATTAAGGACGCCTGGACTAGCGCGCCCGCGCTCAGCTCGCGCTAGTGGTCGCGCTAGTCAGGTTTCTCAGTGTTCCTAGTATATTCCACTAGCGCGGCCGCGCTAATCCCGCGCTACAGCCCGCGCTAGTGAGGTTTTTTACTGGTTTTTGAAATTTAAAAATTATTATTGTTTTAATTTACAGCAATACAGATTCCTAACAATTTTTCCGTGTTTTAAGAACTTCAAAAAATAACTCCTAATATAGATAAGATTCTAGAGCTGTTACAAGAAGGAAAATTAATTAGGGGGTTATGAAAATAAAAAAGTCGTTATAGAATTCAAGTAGGAATTACAAAATTTCCAATACCAATAAAGGACACTTTATCTTTCACAATAGACAAAGAAGTACAAAAAGAAAAGGGAGCACAAATGTTTTTTTGATTTGTCAAATTAGCTTGTTTGGCCAAGCTTTTTTTTGGGCCAAAAGTATTTTTTTTTGTTGCCAAAAGCACTTTTGGCCAAAAATTGAGGTGTTTGGTCAAGCTTTTGGAAAGAAAAAAAGTATTTTTGAGGAGAAGCAGAAGTACTTTTTGAGAAGCAGAAAAAAGTAGTTTTTTTTCCAAAAGCACTTTTTTGAAAAGCACTTTTGAGAAAAATACACTTAGAAGCAGTTTTCATAAGCTTAGCCAAACACTAATTACTGTTCAAAAATGTTTTTCAAATTAATTAGCCAAACACAAACTGCTTCTCACCAAACACAAACTGCTTCTCACCAAAAAAAGATATAGCATCGTTCTCCAACTTATTTTCATTTTACCACTACCGCTACTACTAAAAGTTTGAAACCATTCTACCAATAATATGACTAACAACTTTCATAGCTTCAAACTACTACTACTGCTGCAATGTATATTAATTAATGAGATGGAGTATTTCTTTAATTTTAAAATAAAAATCTCTTAGTAATCTATAATATTCTCATCTTTCTTTCATTCCATATAAGCCAAAAAAGAAACATATATAGCATCGTTCCAGCCAATTTTCTTTTTGCTTCCACTCTTCTGTATCTTCCAACCCGAAATTGCTTCATCTAGTGTTCTTGAGAACAACTATGCGATATTAATCATCAACTACACAAGGAGCCTCTGCATGAATTTTGCGACTATAATGTAGGAGGAGGTGGTCTATTGGAGCACCGGTAAAGTTATCTCCATGTAATTTATAGGTCACAAGTTCGAGTCAGGGACACAAACATTAATGCTTGCATTAAGGTAGACTGTCTACATCACACCCCTTGGAATGCGACACTTCTCTGGACCCTGCATGAATGCAGAATACTTTGCGCACCGAATTGCCAACAATGTACAAGGAGGTGATCCATACTCCCGAGACAAGCAACATCAATAGTGAATGCAATAATCCTCCTCCTCCTCCTCCTCCTTAATTTTTCGCAGTTTAAAGTGCATCACAATGAGCACCAAGGGAAAAACAAAAATTCGCTCTAGGAATTTCACCTCACCTAAGAACCATCTATTGTCTAGAGTCTAGACCTTGAGATCTCACAAATATTTCCCCAATATTGCCAAGTTAAATTTTTGCAATCTCCGAATCTTTAATCCCCTCTTCAATAACAACTGTAAACCATTCGCAGCTGGTCTAGGCTCAAGTACAGCTGCTGCAACTGGCTGGGCTTCGCCCATAGGTAGTGTACCCGGGGTCTGATATACGGCAGCTGCATGCCCAGGAGACTGAGCAGTAGGGGTCTGTGCTCCCCCTCCCTCCTGAGATCTAGCTTGGTCTGCTGGAAATAAACCAGCTTGGGTCATAGAATTTATGAACCGTGCATACGGCCCGTGACCTCCTGAAAGCCTGGTGCTGACATGAAATCGACCAGGGCTGGCACTGCTGCGGGCACCTCGCCCTACTCCTCGACAATGGGATCCTCTACTGGTTCCACTAGTGGTACAACTAGGGCAACTCTAGGTCGTCATTATCCCCTACCTCGGGTTGGCGTCCTCCCCCGGCCTCTGCCTCGGCCTCTAGAAATAGGGGGAGCATCCCCTCCCGGGTTAGTAACGTCCATCGTGCGCGTTCTCACCATCTGTGAGAGCATAAGAAAGAAACTTAGTACACTATCAACTACACGATAGGAAATGAATAAAGAGTAGTTTGTTAACACCTTATAGCCTCCCTAAGATAAGTATAGACATCTCCGCACCGATCCGCAAGACTCTATTAGGCATGCCCATAACTTGTGAGACCTACATGAACCTAGTGCTCTGATACCATGTTGTCATGACCCAATTCTATTATAGGCCGTGATGGCACCCAACACCGCCGCTAGGCAAGCCAACAGTGAACTAACCATATGATTTCTTTTTTTAATAAATTTTCCAGTAATTAAACTTTCCTTAATCTAAAAGATTTAAGAAATAACATATTTAAAATAAATAAAGCAAAAGCAACTGAGTTCAATCATAAACATAGAAATGAACCAAAACCACAAGTCTACTAGTGTGTGTGCCAAGGCCTGGTGCCACAAGAGTATGGGCTACTAGTAGAATATATAAAAGATTACTATCTACTGTCTGAAATGAAATAGACAGAACAATAACAAAAGAAAGACTCTGGTTGCTGTAGAACGGCTCGGAAGGCAGCTCACCATGTAGTCTCGTAATAGAGATCAAGCGTGCGCGCCGGACTGATACCCAGATGCACTGCCTCAGATCCTGCACATTTAAGTGCAGAAGTGTAGCGTGAGTATATAAACAACATGTACCCAATAAGTATCCAGTCTAACCTCGAAGAAGTAGTGACGAGGGGTCGATTTTGACACTTGCTATGGGCTAACAATAATATGTCAAAGTTATAATTAAGCATGGATTATATGAATAATACTGAAAACTCAATAACAGGAAATAGTAAACAAGCTTTTCACAAATATTAAGTCTCGAATTCATTTTCATCACTTAACAATTTATATCTCAAGCCAATGAAGCAATATCAATTATAAATGGTTTCAAAGACTTATCACGCACAAATTATGCCGAGGTCTTACGGTCCGATCCAACATAAAATATTTAAATTGTGTACTGCCGAGGGTCGAACGATACGAACCATAGATGCATCTATCTGCTACCGAGGCGTTTGGCCCGCTCCACAAAAGAAAATACTTTAAAAAAACACAAATTCTCAATAACAGTCAAGTGTCTCATTCACACCTTCAAGTAAGTAAAATTTAACCTTTTACAATTTTTTTATCAAATTTCAATATGACGTAAGTAATTAAGTTATCAAGTAGGGGCAAACATTGTAAGTATAACATGATATGGGTCCTACACTACCCGAACAATAGCATAATTAGTAGCTATGTATGGATCGTCACCTCGTGCATACGTAGCCCCAACAAATAGGAACACATAATGATCAATTCACCTATGGGATTAATTCCCTCTTACAAGGTTAGAAAAGTGACTTACGTCGTCTCAAAGCCTATTTTCCGGTTCAAGATTGTGCTTAAACCCCCAAATTCGGTGCCAACCAACTCGAAACTAGTCAAATATTATATAAAATAATCAATACATGTTCAAAAGTTCATATCCTAACTATCAAAGTGATTCCCCAAGCCTATTTGAAGAATCCCTAAAATTCACCCCGGGCGCACGTGCCCGGATTCCGGAAATTTTTTAAAAAAGTTGTTATCCATAACCTCATGAACTCAAATATATGATTTTCACCAAATTTCATAACAATTTTTGTGGTTAAATCCCATTTTTTTCAAAAACCTAGATTTTCACCTAAACTCATGATTTCCACAAATTTACATGTTATAATATACCCAAAAGCTATGTATTTAACTCACATTTGGTAGGAATTGCTTACCCCAGTTAGTTGATGAAAATCCCTCTCTAGCCAGCTCCAAAATCGTCCCCAAGAAGTGTAAGAAATGAGCAAAAATGCTCAAGTCACGTATTAAATGAAGTTGTCTGCCTTCAGGACTTTCGCATTTGCGATCACTGGGCCGCATTTGTGGCACTAGGTCCGCTTATGCGAAATTACACAAGCCCAGCGTTGGTCGCATCTGCGGCGCCTCATCGCAGAAGCGAAGTCGCTCCTGCGCACGCCTCTCCGCTCCTACGGACCACTGGCCAATGCTCCAAAGCCGTTTACGCGGCCAAAATTGCGCATATGAGGGCTCGCACCTAGGACCAAAAGCTCGCAAGTGCGGGCACACCAGAACTATTGCACGAGCAGCCCTTTTGCGTCCTAGCTCAATTCGTGCATTGATCGAATGGCATCCGGGGTACCCGAGGCCCCGTCCAAACATATCAACAAGTTTGAAATCACAAAACGGACTCGCTCGCACCCTCGTAACGCGAAAAACAACATCAAAACTAAGAATCACACCCCAAACCAATTGAATCAAAATATGAACTTCAAGTTTTTCCAACTTACTCCGAACGTGCCGAAACATTCTTAAACTACTCGGAACGCACCGAAACATTCTTAAACTACTCGGAATGACACCAAATTTTGCGTGCAAGTCTTAAATCACCATACTAAACTATTTCCAGTCTCGAAATCCCATTTGGACCTTGATATCACCAAAACCTAATCCAAACCAAATTTAAAGAACTTCAAAACCTTCAAAGAACCAACTTTCATTATTAGGCGTCGAACAGCTCCTGAGTCATCCAAAACCCGATCTGAACATACGCCCAAGTTTGAAATCATCATACAAACCTATTGGAGCGGTCATGTCCAGATTCCGAGGCCAGTTACCCAAAACGTTGACTGAAGTCAAACTTAGCCTTTTTAGCCAACCTTAAGGAACCAAGTGTTCCGATTTCAACCGAACCCTTCCAAATCCCGGACTAACCATCACCGCAAGTCATAAAATAGTAAAAGCACATATAGGGAATCTTATTTAGGAGAACACGGTTCTAAAAGGCAAAACGACCGATCGGATCGTTATATTTATTTTGATCGTATTTTTATTCTCATTCTCCTATTTTTCTTTGAAATACTCGGCTTTACTATAAATAGATTTCTTCTTTCATATAGGATTAGAGAAGCAAAATTTTAGTTTATACTGAATGATTATATTTTGATGAATTCAAATCATCATGAAAATAATAAGTAATATCGGATATCTAATATTATTGCTTTGGATAACTATTATATTCATTAAAACCTTTAATATAAATTTTTGCTTTATATTTTATATTTCAATTAAATAAATTAAATTTTTTTATAATAAATATTTAAATTCATTTCTCTTTTTTAAATATATTCTACTTGTAAACTCAATATGTACTGTCTTTTTCTGTAATTTGACACTCAGAAGTACTTTTTGAAAATATTTTCCAAACAAAATTTTCTTATTTAAATACGCACCAAATGAATTGAGCAAACACAAACTGTAATTTTTTAAAAGTACTTTTTAAAATGTACTTTTGAGCAAAAGTATTTCTTAAAATAAACAGTTTTTGGCAGCTTGGCCAAACGACTTCTACTCAAAAGCAAAAAAATATCTTTTAGAAACTTGGCCAAATACCTTAATTTTAAAAAAAATACTTTTGGCAGAAAAAAAATACTTTTGACCAAAAGCTTAGCCATACAGTCTAGTTATGCTGAGATTAATTATGATAAAATTATTTATTGTGTTATTATTTCTTATTGATTGCTTGATATGATGTATTAATCTTGGGATAGTTAATTTTACTGGTTTATCTCGGGATAACTTATCCTGAGATTACTATAGTGCCATCTGACATGTATAAGTTATTCCGGTATCCTAAAATAACTTATTCCAGAATTAATAACCAAATAAAAGATAATATTAATTTTTTATCCGGAAATAATTTGTTTATCCATTTAAAATCTCAAAAGGGGTTTTCCAACATTTGTTTTTCTTTTTGCTTCTCCAACTTCTTCTTTTCTCACTGCTTCTCCAACAAATAACTTATCTAAAATATTGTCCAAACGAGTCATGTAGTGTACTAAGTAGGAAGGCCCCACGTGTCGTAAGGCGCCTCCATTATTGAATGGGTTGCTCTTTGAAGATTCATACCATCATCACATAACTCTTCTTCACTCCCTTCTGTACTTTCTCACTGTTTCTTCTTTCAGTGGGCCTCTTTATCTTCTTCCTCATCCCCCGATCTGATCATTATCTTCTTTACCTGTCTCTTTCCATCCCCTTTGAATTTAATTGTATTTTAGGTAAGACCCCTTTTCAAATTTTCCTTGATTTTTTTCAAACTTTATTGTTAGATTTGTCATTATGTTATAACAAATCTTTTCAAGATTTTCACCACCAACCTAATAAAGTATTGGTACTATAATGTATCAATCTTTTCTCACTTTTGGTCCTTTTCTTATCAAAGATTGCAACTTTACAACTTTTTTTTTTTGTGTCTCCAGAAAGAGGGCCTTGCAGTAAAAAGATGATACACAACTTTTTGTACCCCACTTTAGTGTTTTTTTCTTCGTTTGTTTCATTTTCATAATATGTCAATCTTGATGATTAAAGTTTTGATCTTTAGCAGTTTCCAATAGATCCATAAACTGACAATTTTGTTTTCCCCTTAAAAAAATAACTGTAAGAAAGCAGTATGGATAATGCATAAGTAAAGCAACAGAAGAAAACACAGCACATGAACTTGTAACTGCATATTTCTTACTTCAATTTCTTCAATTTGCTTCTTTTTTTTTTCACAGGCCATGATATGTATATTGTGTGAAATCTTGTGGTAGCTTTGTAGATTGATGGGTGAATCCATTGTGCAAACTCCTGCTGTCAAGCACAAGGTACAATTTTTCTGTTCTTTGATCAGTTAGAAGTGGTCTATTTTTATAATTTTTTGTTTCAATAATGTGTCTTTGAGTATGCTATATTTGTTGATAGCTATTGATTCAATTATCCTGGAAGGGGAGCCTTTGCATAATTAGAAAAGTTGCCTCCATGTGACTAGGAGGTCACGCTTCGAGCTGTGGAAAATAGCCTCTTGCAGAAATGCAGGGTAAGGCTGCGACAATAGACCCTTGTGGTCCGGCCTTTCCCGGATTTCGCGCATAGTGGGAGCTTAGTGCGCCGGGTTGTCATTTATTGATTCAATTATCCTCTTAGATCTTCTTTTAAGCCCTAGTGAGTTGTCATTGTTATTCTTGTTTGAGTTTATTGATAAAGAATGGATTTGTGTTATAATGAGCAGATGGGTGAGTCAGCTGTATCTGGCCCTAGACTTGAAGTATCAGTTTCTTTTGGAAGGTTTGAGAATGATGCACTTTCTTGGGAGAAATGGTCATCTTTCTCCCCTAATAAGTATCTTGAAGAAGTTGAAAAGTGTTCGACACCTGGATCAGTAGCTCAGAAGAAAGCGTATTTCGAAGCACATTACAAGAAGATTGCTGCTAAGAAGTTGGAGCAATTAGAGGAGGAAACACAACAAGTAGAAAAGGAAATGGAACCTCAGGTTTCTGATGGTGATTTCAGTTCATCCAATGGTGAGCAGCAAATGTCAGCGAAAGATTTGAAGACTAGTGATGAAGTTGATGAGCCAAAGGAGGATACTACTGTTGATGTGGAGCGTGATAACTTATTAGTTGCCAATGCTAAGGAACTAACTATCTCAGGAATTGATGAGTCAAAGGAGGATATTTCTGTTGATGTAGAGTGTGATAGCTCATTGGTTACTGAAGTTAAGGAAGGAACTATATCGGAAATCGATGAATCGAAGGAGGATATTTCTGTTGATGTGGAATGTGATAGCTTTTTGGTTACTAAACCTAAGGAAGGAACTATCTTGGGAACATGTGATCATGAAGAACTTCATAAGGTTGAAGAACGGAATCCTGATAAAGGATGTCAAGATAGTGTAGTAGAGACTCCACAAGCGGATACTGAAGCACAAAAATCCTCTATTAAGAAAAGCAAGACCCCTAGCGCAAACGTAAAGAATGTGCCTCGTAAGGTGATAAGTTGGAACCTTTCTGGCTATCGGTACTTCGAGTTATCTTATTGAGCCTAATTCCTATTTTCCTGATCTTTTCTGTTATCTCCTCCCTGTTATTTATGGAAGTGTTGCTGGTTCATTTTCAGGTACACACTGCGGAGGATCGGGTATCCGCTGGAACAAAGAAGAAACTGACATCACCTGTGACAAAATCCTCAAGAATTTCCACTCCAACATCTAAGCAAGCATCAACTTCTAAGGTCATTACTCCATCACAACCATCAGTGAAGAAGGTGAGTGGAACGCCAACTCAAAGAAGTAATAATACTCCTTTGGCACAACGCAAGAAAGTTGTTCCTGGGTCACTTGCGCCGTCGCCTTCTCAATCGTCAAACAAAAAGTTGAATGGTGCAACGCCTTCTCAATCCTCGAACAAAAAGTTGAACGGTGCAACAATGCAAAGGAGTAAAAATTCTCCTGTACTAGACAACAAGAGAGTAGCTCCGACATCATTACACATGTCTCTGAGCTTGAGTTCCCCAAATTCTACAGCTTCTAATACTACAATGAGAAAATCTTTAATCATGGAGAAGATGGGGGACAAGGATATTGTAAAGCGAGCATTTAGGGCTTTCCAGAACAGTTTTAGCCAAGGAAGATCCACCGGAGATATGACATATGGTGGACAAGACCAGGTTCAACATTCAAACATATTTTTTTCATGTAGAATGCCTTAATGTTTCACCAAGTATTTAGCTGTTGGTTTCCATTTGTTTGGTTAGGTGTTGTCAAAGGAATCTGAGCAGAAAATTTCAACTTCTCTGACTCCTCAGAAGGAGAGTGAAAGGTAATTCAATTGCTTCTTTGACTAGCTTGTATAGGTAACACATATTGGTTTCTTTCGACTGCCTACCTACAAATTGTTTAGCATAATTATTCTATGTATATGAGTCATATGCAAATTAACTAAGTGGCCTCAGAATTTTCTTTAGGCAAATTGACATATATATCGGGCTCCAATCTTATCTTAAAAAGGGTTTTGCACTTCTTTTCTGGAGGGATACTGGGGGAGGTACGCATTTGTACCGCAATTGGGGTTTCCTGTGCCAAACGAATGATGCGGCACATTCCTTACCATAAAATGAACGATGAAGAAGACCTGCTTTTGTTGGCCCTGAGACTGAAGATTTTGTTTCTGTACAAGTTTCGTGTAAATTAGCTGACTTGCTACAAAAGTGATGTTGGAGGAAATGTGTTAGTGTTTGCATTGCATATATATTTTGTTCTTTCCTTCATCTGTGCTTTTCTTCACTAAAACTCGTGATTTAATTGTGTTTTGCGCTTAAAGCCCCAGCTGGCACTTGTTAGTTTTTACTCGCCTCTGATAACACTGCTACGACAACATCCCCATTTGGAAAAACTTAGCTGGAGGCAAGAATTCTATGAATTTCATTTTATTCTATTATTTTAACAGGTGATAAGTTTACCTTGACGTGATCAGTTTTTCTGTTGCCAATCAATTAGTGAATTTAGATCTTAAACATGTATATAACTATTTTATCCAATGACAGATTAAGGAAGATGCCAAATAAGGAAATCACTCTTAAAGGCCAACCAAGGACTTATTCGACCTCTTTGTCATCACGGTAAGATCTCAGAGATTGTTTTGGGATCCTTCCAATTATAGTCAATGCTTTCTGTTATTTCTTAAATTTTAAAGGGAGCTGCCGGAGTTTTTTTTTTTTTTAAATTTATTTGTTGCAACATTGGATTCTGTTGAATTTTTTTTCTTTTTCATTTTTAACCATTTGAAACATTTCATCAGTACTGCCCCCTGCCGCTTATGGGAGGGATTATACTTTATGAAATTCATAGTGTCTGTTGAACCATACTCAATGAGGGATCCCTGGGACCTTGTTTATCTTATTTATTCTTAAAAACTTTCATCTCCTCTTCTTCGTCCCCTCCCCCAGTCAAACAGAGAGTAGTTCCAATAAGGTTATAGATGGAGTCCTCATTCTGTTTTGAGGGATCTACCTTCACGACCAAGTTTTTCATCTCTTTAGCTTATTATTGTGTATTACATTTTCCCGTCTAGTATGGTCCTTTGGGCAATATTGTGAAATTGCTTAACCTGAGTGCAGGAGTAAGTCTGTAGAAAGAATTTCCATCAGTTATTTTTCAACTATGCTTTTATAACCCTGTGGTACTTATTAACTGAAAGTTGTTGAACAAAAATTTCATTCAACGCTCCCCTTTGGATCCTGCTCTACAAACCCTTCAATTAATAAATCTTGGCAACTCTCTCAGTAACTTCCCAAAGACACTTCTGTAAAACTTCTAGCTCTAGGTAGAGAGAATTGAACACATACATTCGCATAGTTATAACAGCCTCAGTTATGTCCAATCCCACTAATCAGTTTGAGTTGCAATGCATTTGGAGCAGGGCAATTAAAGATGGTGGCACGGAGAAGAAAAAGGTGAATCCTATCAGAGCTTCTACTGGCTCGCGAACTGATAGATCAGCTGATAAATGGAAAGAGGTATTACAAAATCTGACCTTCATGTTTTTAGTTCTGATTTCTCTAATCTAATTTAGTTGACCTACTTTTTTATCTCTTGTCTCAGTTTTTTTGCTTTACCATTTTCCCTTAAAACATTAAGTTCTGCGTCTCAAGTACTCTTAAGAGATATGCAACAGCCTTCCCTCATATTGTAAGATAAATTTAGCATTGATGTGATTTATCCGAAAGAAGCTATTCATTTTCTTTCTTTAGGAGTTACTCCCTCTATCCCATCGTATGTGGTGCACTTTTCTTTTTAGCCAACCCCATAAAGAACGACACACACACACACACACACACACACACACATATATATATATATATATTTAGAAACAATTTAACTTTAAACTTCCCGTGTTATCTTTAATGAGATGATTTATAGCCACACAAATGTGTTGTGGCTTCTTTTAGACCAAAAATTTCAAGTCTTTATTTCTCAAACCTTCACGTAAAATGGGATAGAGAGATACCTTTTACTTTCAGTATTATAATATGTAAAATCATCTTTCTTATGGTTTCCATTAGTGAAATTTTCCCTATAACTCAAGTAGTAAAATGGGATTACTTAATTACAATTAAGGGAAAGTATACTGAAATATAAACCAAAAAAACGAAAAAAGTATATACTGAATTATCTGGTTTACGTATTTGCCTTGGAATGATTAAAATCCGGTTTTCATATCAATTTTGGTCTTTTAAAATATGACATGCAAACAGCTAAAGTACTGGAAGTTTGAAAGAAATCTGCAAGCTAGTAAAAGCATTTTGTTGTGTAACTGGCATCAGAAAGCCCACCTAGAACTGTTTGACAAATCTCATCTCCAATGCTATTTGTTTTGAGCAACAAAACCTGCATGAAATTTCCCAGCCAACCGTTTGTGTTGGAGAGTGCTTTACAACTTCACTATCCGAATTTATAATTATTACTAATAAATTTGTTGAGCGTTCTAATATGCAGGAGGTTACCAAAGCGAAGATCAAACGGTCTGGGTCAAATAGGTGAAATCTAAAAGTACACATCTCCAAATGGGTGAAAACACGAACTTGGGTATTAGCATGGTGGTGTTTTGTTGAGGAAATGGACAACTGAACGAGTCATGCAGGCAAGATTTTGGGAACTGCTTTTCAAGAACTTCTTATGCAAGAAGAGCCAGTCATCTCTTGAAACTGCTGGCTCAGCCGCCTATTCTCGTATTGATCTGGCGTGTTAACACTATGCTGAACTCCTGAAACTATCCTCTTGTTCTCTTTGACCCTTAAAAACCTCCTGTCTAATTAGGTCATTTAGGTTTTATTTTCTTATATTATATAGCATTAGATCTGGTCTGCCTTATGTGTAGAAATGTATAAGCAGGAAGTGATGAAGATTCCATTCTAGTATCAAAGTTATTGTATGATAAGGGTAAAATCTGGTCCATGTCCAAAGTTGATCTTATATGGTATCAAACTAGTGTAAACATTTGGATTCAATGCTTTGTTTCATGTGAAGCTAGCTTGAAAATATAGCACCTTTTTTTTTTCCTGTGGGTTTACGCCAACAGTTCTACTTACACGTTCTCTAGGTTTAGCTTAAGATTCTGTATTTATGTCAAAAATTTATTTAACGTGTATAAATAATTTATCCAAAGTTCAGTAACTTGTCTTTTCCAGAATTCAAAATTCATAAACTCGGCTCCGTCTTTGGTTTAAGCTAAGTGTTTAATAACGCATGGTTTTGTTCAAGGAAGTTGTGGGAATATGGTTCACTTTTTACAGACTTATTTGAAGAATTAACCAAAATTGTCGAACTAAAAATAGCCGGCGAAAGTATAATATATACATAATTTACGTATTATACATGTACAATCAATGTATAATTTATATGTATGGTTAGAAAAAATAAAAAAATGAATATAACCAGCTATTTGTGTAAAAATCCTGACTTATTTAGTGTTGCCCAAGCTGAGTTGCGCACGTAAAAATTGTACGGGGCGACTTAATATTTAACCTATATCCACTTTTTAAAAAAATTTTAACTTGTAATCATTTTTTTAAACAACTTCAGGCATCTTTCTCTTCCTCCTTCTCTTCCTTCATTTTCTGGATGCTGAAACTTGAGATATTGTTATGCGTTCTAGCCTGACGATTCATATATATCTACTTGTCCCATTATGTTCAGTTTAGTCTTATTCAAAATAATTTAACCTCTTAGATATTTTAGTTTTACATGCACATTGGTTTTTGGTTCTAATTTATCTGTAGTAATTTGTTTTCATGTCGAAAATATTTTTCATTCTTTAATCTTTGAAATGAACAGCATCAATCGCTGCTAATCATGATCTATTAAATTTATTGTTGTTTAGAACTTCAGCTCTAAGAATGCTGAAGTTCAGCAAATATAAACAAAAACTTCAGCTCCTAAAATGCTGAAGTTCTGTAATTACAAAACAAAAACTTCAGCCAAAACATGCTGTAGTTTTATTGAACTGAAGTTGTGATTGCACTATGAACTGAAGTTTGCATGATTGCCTTTGCAAATCAGGCCAAATTTCAGGCAAAAATATCTGAAGTTTTGCTACAATTCAGGCAAAACATTCTGAAGTTCAAACTTCAGACATAAATTTTTGCTACTTCAGGCCCGTATGTCTGAAGTTAACGCGAAAAGTGAGTACGCTTGCAATTTTTTTTTGCAAAACGAGTATAAGTTAAAAGGTGACCCAAAAATAAAGTATAGATGCAAATGCCCCGTTGCACACAGGCCCAATAAAGAATTGTCCTTTTGCTCGCTTTAAGTAAACATAATCGGCAATAAATTGGGGCTTTTGCATCCGTACCCACTTTTTGTGTCACGTTTTAACTTATATCCGCTTTGTAAAAAAAATTGCAAGTGTACCCGCTTTTGCGCATAACTTCAGCATACGGGGCTGAAGTAGCAAAAGCAATCACGCAAAACTTCAGCATTCTAGTAGACGGGCCTGAAGTAGCTTGCGAACTTCAGCTCTAGAGCTGAAGTTTTTGTCTTTGTAACTGGAGAACTTCAGGTCTAGAGCTCAAGTTTTTGTTTTGTAACTCGGGAACTTCAGCAAGTTTTTGTCTTTGTAACTGGAGAACTTCAGCTCTAGAGCTGAAGTTTTTGTCTTTGTAACTGGGGAACTTCAGCTCTAAAGCTGAAGTTTTTGTTTTGTAACTCGCGAACTTCAGCTCGACAGCTTAAGTTTTTATCTTTATAACTGGGGAACTTCACCTCTAGAGCTGAAGTTTGTAACTGGGAAACTACAGCTCTAGAGCTGAAGTTTTGTCTTTGTAACTGGGAACTTCAGCCCCGTATGCTAAAGTTGTCTTTGTAACAGGCGAACTTCAGCTTAACTGGCGAACTTCAGCTCAGCGAGGAAAATGGTGCTGAAGTTATTTTAAAAGGTGGTATAAGTTAAAAGTTTTTAAAAAACTAGGTATATGTTAAATGGGGGCGACCAAATAGGGTGCCCCGCGCAATTTTTACCAGTAAATGTCTCAATAAGAAGTCTCCTCTCCCCAAACAATATTCAATACACCAGAAACAATCTTCAAAAGAAATCAGCAAAAATTTCTAAGGAGATCTCCAAATGAAGAAAAGACCACAAAGGCACATTACCGGTAGTAATTATGAAAATAGCGCGAGATATCCAGTTTTCAGACCGGTAATTGAAAAATAGTCAGTGTTTGTAAAGTATTAAAAAATAGTAATTATTTTGCTGAAACATAGAAAGTTCCAGCACAATATGCTGGATTATGAAACTTCTGCATATAAACTTCCAGTATATTATGTTGGAATTCTAGCACAAAGAAAGTTCCATCATGCTATGTTGGTTTATGGAGGTCTTGCGTATAAATTTCCAGCATATTATGTTGAACTCCAGCACATTATGTTGTGACTACTTTTAAAACTGTGGCTATTTTCAACTACCAGTTGTAAATCCAGCTATTTCCAATTTTTTTCCCGTAGTAATTTGGTAAAAAAGAACATCTCTTTCAATTCCCAAAACAAAAAGAAACATCTCAGTGCACAAAGCATCACGCAGAGTTAGGGAATGATTACACTCTAAGGGGTGTGATGTAGACAGTCTATTTTTAACACAAGCGTCAATCACTGATTCCACAACTCGAATCGTAATTCATAGACAATTTTACTGTTGCTCCAAGGCTGCCCTTCCATTCAGAAAACAATGGTGTAAAATTGCAACTTTACACAGCTTTCTGATATGAGTGAGAAAACAATGGTAGAAATTTGATACTATACACAACTTTCTGATATAAGTGTATGGTCGAAATCTGACCAAACGAGAGTCTGCACAAAGAGGAACGGAGAAGAGTCAATTGGGCCAAAGTCGTGTTCATACAACAATAGTGACAAACACCTCAGCCATGGCCGAGATCGAGTGCTCAAGATACTCGTACGACGAAGTGGATGTAACGACATTTCAGAGGGTCGACATGTAGTACAGTCGAACGACTCAGGTACTCTGGTTAATGACCAGAGGGTAAATGATAATACCTAATATATATACTAGGTGAAAAAATGTAGAAAAGGCGAGGGGGGGGGGGGACAAAAATCACACTTCTTGATGGAGAAAAAGAAGGCATCGGAGAATCCATCTTGTAAAGGGAAAAAGGTTCAAAACCTTGCTACCCATCTTCATAGTTGTTGTTATGGAATAAATAAAGAGATTCTGTGGCCATTATGGTGAATCTTTTCTTTCCTCTTCATTTTACATTACGGTGAAATGGTGTAAAGAATGTAAACTCATCTTATATAATGGCCCCTTTTCATAATCTCTCTTAGTTCACGAGCTTAGCCTTAATCAACTTTTCTCAACTAGTATTCATTGATCTAGAGTTTATTATCTTTGGCTAAGATTTATCCTATATTTTCTTATTTAATTAGTTTGATAAAATGTGTTATACTTTTTGATCAAACAATTTGGCGTCGTCTGTGGGGATTTTCTAGCCAAAGCCCTAGTTCCCTCTATATCCAAACAGGGTCCGAGCTCCATCTTCTATTTGGTGAAGTTTCATCCTTTTGTCACGAATGTCGACTTGTGAAACCACCAAACCAACCAAGGATAAATCCTTACGAGAAACTGTAGTTATGCCTGGTTTATACACGAGAACTGCGTTGCGCCAAGACAGCAGCTCTGATGCATTGTGAGACTATTGCATATCAAGCGAGTCCGTAATCCCACTGCCGGGTTAGCATCCAACACCCTCTACACCTCGCACATACCACCTTCCCCTTACTAAATGAGACGATGCTTGTTGTGTAATTTACTGCTAAAATGCTCCTCGTCTATATGTTTGTGGTATGACTTACATTTCTGTTATCTCTGCGCGTCAGGGCCTGAGACAAACTGGGATCATCCACCTGCGAGACGCCCAAGCTCAACCAATGACGAGACTTAGCGTGAAGCTGACATCAGGTCCAAACTAGTACCAGGGTACAGAACAAGGCGAGCCGCCCTGCGGAGCGATCCTTGATTCATTGCCAAACGAGGGGACTTCTCAGGTGTAAAGAGCGCAGCCGGCGAGGGAAACGTGGCCAATCTCCCTTATTCATTAGCTAACCAACTGACCAAGGTAACGAATGGTTCCTTATACTTCTAACCCGTTGTTCCTTTTAAAAAAAGAGAGCAGTGAAACAAAGAGCATGGACGTCCTCCCAAGTACGCGAATGAAGGATAGCCGACATACCGGCTCTAAGTTCCTTTCTACAGCAATCGAAAAATCGGGAAAACCTCCCACACCGTACCATACTACATATAACAGACAAACGGCTCAGAATGAGCCGGAATCATTAAGAAACAATCTCCATAAGCATGGGACTGGGCGGTGAGCCCAAGAAACGTACAATCTCTCCAACACAGGCAGAACATGAATACGAAGAGCTCGCTCATACGCTCGCCACGACGATGCTACCTCAATTTAGCCGATTAAATACGACGAATCACATCCGAACTTTGTTCGATTTAGTCGAGTCCCAGGGGGCCTAGAAGCCTAAGCAATGAGTTCATCGCCCGCCCCGTCAACGGTATCTCCAGGCCGAGAAATGAAGGGACTAGATGGACTGGGACTCACCCCGACGCATACATAAACTATGCAGCAGCACATGATATTCTCCAATGAAAGCAAGGTTAGATAAACTAGGACTCACCCCAACACATGCATAAACGATGCAGCAACGAGTGATATTCTCCAGTAAAAGTAAAATAGCACGCAACATTCTCACCACTCCACCAAACCCGCACATCGCCAAGAAAGTAAAAATCGACCTCGTTTGAATTATCAAGTCAAAGTTCGACCTCGCTCGAACTCATTACAGGTCACAATCCGACCTCGTTCGGATTAATGCCCGTGCAGCCCCTGCCCTCGTCAAGCGAAAGTACAATTCGACCTCGTTTGAATTATCTAGTCAAAGTTAGACCTTGCTCGAACTCACAACAGGTCATAATCCGACCTCGATCGGATTAACACCCATGCAGTCCCAGGTCATTGCCAAATGAAAGCAAAAACTGGCCTTATTCGACTTAACAAGCTAAGTAACATTCGACCTCGCTTGAATTAGCTATGTGAAATCCGACCTCTCTCGAATCATCAAAGTGAAATTCGACCTCGCTCGAATCATCAAAGTAAAATTCGACCTCGCTCGAATCATCAAAGTGAAATTCGACCTCGCTGGAATCATCAAAGTGAAATTCGACCTCGCTCGAATTAGCTAAGTGAAATTCGACCTCGCTCGAATCATCAAATTGAAATTCGACCTTGCTCGAATTAGCTATGTGAAATTCGACCTTGCTCGAATCATCAAAGTGAAATTCGACCTTGTTCGAATTAGCTAAGTAAAATTTGACCTCGCTCGAACCAACGAGTAAAATTTGACCTTGTTCGAATTAACAAGCAAAGTTCGACCCCGCTCGAATCAACAAGTGAAATTCGACCTTGCTCGAATTAACATGTCACGTGCAATTTCGTTCGAACTAACAAGTCACGTTTGACTTTGTTCGAATTAACAAGCCAAGTTCGGTGTCATCCGAGTCGACGAAGTAGGGTTTTAACCTTACCCGAATTCTCAAGTGAAAGACAGGGACTCATCACGAGAAAATCCGAAGATCTTTTTCAAAAGGAAAAGAAAAAGAAGATGAGGAGAAAGAAATGGATGTACAGTCGAAGACAAACAGAATCTTATTCAAAAACTTACATACTCACAGCGTCTTACAAAAGGCCAAAAAAGACCCACCCAC
>ML372963.1:16192-63607 GCA_005239525.1 Nicotiana knightiana | reverse complement strand
CCCCACCCCACCCCCAAAAAAAATAACAAGCAACACGAAAGAAAAGAACAGAAAAAGCACAAAACTTCACTCTGCCGCATCTCCGCCATCGCCTTTTCCACTGTTATCATCAGAAGAGAGCCCATCTTCGATCTCAGTATTCCCGCCGGCCCCCAATGACGAAGGGTCATAACCGCAGGCAAGAGGAGCCTTGCGTGCTTTCACGCGAGCATCTTCGAAAACGGCCTCAGGAAAAATCCTCTGCGCCCACAAGTCCTTATATATATCTCGTTGGGCCTCAGAATGGACCCGCATCTCATACAAAGGGCGAGGAATAGCAACAAAGGTAAATTCTTGAGGGGGCCCTGATCTGACAGTTGCGCCTTCTCGGCCTTGAGAGCCATAATTTGGTCTCCCATGTTCGAGGCATCCCCCTCGAGCACACTGATCCGCTCCTCGAGCCTCGCCTCCCTCAGTACGGGCGTCACCCTCTCGGCCTCTCGCTCAGACCTAAGGACGCGGATAGTATCTTCCAGCGCCGCTGCCCTCACCAAGGTGGACACTCGGGCTCCCTCAACACTCTCTGATTCGGCCACCTTCCTTTCTAACACGGACACCTTCTCCATCCATTCTGCACTTAGACTGGAAACTCCAGTGGCATTCCGCTCCAGCTCGGCTCGCAAAGACAATACCTTCGCCTGAAGGTCCTCGCATTTCGCCGCAACCCCTTTGCCCACTTCGAGCTCCTCGTCTTTAACCTTGAGCAGCCCCTCGAGCTCACTACATCTGCGGATAGACTGCACCATATCCTCGCCTTTCTTCTCCAACTCCCTGTGGCATCGAGTATTACCGCCTGCCCTAAGCTGAGCATGCATCTCACGACACCTGTTGTGATACCGGGGCCATCTTCAGAAAGACATCAGTCCGCGTCTCAGCCCGATGAACACTTTCGATCTCCAGCATGTAAGTCTGAAAAAGAAAAAGGATAAGAATCAACGAAAGCAAAAGTCATAAAACAAAGAAAAACAGCGAAAGGAAACTCACCTTCAAGGCCATCCCATCCACACCGCGTGACAGATCGATGTTGCTAATCTCCCGAAGGGACCTGCTTTCGGTGGCGGAGCACAGAAGGTCAAATTGGGGCACCAAGTCCACCGTGTCCTCCAACAGGTTAAAGTCCGACGGGATTTCGAGCACACGAGAAGGGCCTTTTGCCCTCACATTGACCCTAGTAAAACCTTCCTCGAACATCCTCATGTCCTCAGGGTCAATGTATGAATCAGACTCGTAATCATCCACCACTACGCCTTTCAACCTCTCATCAGACGAAGAGGGGCGCGAGCCTGTCGAGATGTCGATGGTCCGCTCGGAATAATCGTGGTGGTCCCTGAGCTCTGTCCTGCTGCCACGGTGGCCCCTTCCACGCCGGCTTCAGACACCGCCAAAACAGGGTCACCCCTCGAGGACGCCTCAATCAAAAGCGCCCCCTCCGTCATTATCCTCTGCCTCTTTGACAGAGCCCTTTAACCGTCATTATGAGAAGGTTCGTCCATCGAACGAACCGAAGGGACTGTAGTATCCAACCGAGAAGCAGTCCCCGAACGACTGGATTCATACGCAGGTGTGGTTTGTGGAATAGCGGGTTTTGGGCGCCTTCGTCCGCAGCCGCCATTAGTACGCGCCTGGTAGAAGAACCCGGCTGGCGGAAAGCAATGGGGGGAGCCCTCGCCCCTCTCTGACCTCCCAACGAGACAAGACGACTTACTGGCGGAAGGTTTGCGCCCAAATCTCTCGTGGAAGGGTGCCCATTCGCGGATCCCCACCGTATGGGGCATAATCGAGCTCACCCACCCGCGAGTGTCGACAACTTGCGGATGAGATAGTCTCTCGGCTGCAAAAACAAAATATACTCGACAAGGTCACTAGAGGGAAACAACCAACAGGCATTTTAAAAAAAAAAAGGATGGAAAGGAAGAAAGGCCTACGGGCGAAATTCCACGTCTCAGGGAACCCAGTGGGGTTAGACACCACGTGCTCCGTGCGGACATAGAAGAAGTTCTATAAGAAGCGGTGGCTGGTCTTGTCGTCCATCTTCACCACCAGGCCCTTAGTGCCTCGGTGACGAAGATGTAGCATGGTTCCCCTATAAAAACTGGGGACGAAGAGGTAAAGCAAGTGTTGAAAAGAAACCCCTCGGTCGGCCAGCTCCGCATACTTGACGAGCATTAAGAAGAGTTTGTATATATACGGGGAGAGCTGAGCCGGACACACCTCATAGAAGCGGCAGAAATCTGCCTCCAGAGAGCAGAGAGGAAGCGTGTATCCGATGATAAAAGGGTATGCATAGAACGCGCAATATCCTAGGCGATGCATGCGCACAATGTCAAAACCCGCTGGAACAAGTTCGATATGCTCAGGGATTCTCCATTTGGCTTTGAATGCTGCGAGCGCCGCGGCATCCATCGTAGAAATAACAGGTTCAGGCTCATGCTGAGCAGCGTTATTGAAATCAAGCCTTGCTTTTCCTGGGCGGGCGACCACTCATCCACCGTCGGTAATGTCTCATCCTCCTCCACAACCACTCCCTCTTCGTCTGGAGGTGTATCGTTTTCCGGTACAAGAGCACCAATGGCTCTATCGGAGTTGAAAGACGCGCTAGACATCTCTTTCACTGGTTGCGCATATCGGTAATAAGAAGGACAAAAGGGCGGTAGCCACAGGACTTGCTAACAGGGAGGAGAATGTGAGAAGCGAGAGGATAAGAAGAGAAGCTTTGAGATTTTCTTTCGAATAATTGGGAAGCACAACATTCGAATGTGAAATTTCCCCCTATTTATAGGGATATAAATGCTTAGAGCAGGAAAATCAAACGCCGCCAGTTTTTGAAATAACGGAAGGGGTACGGGAAAGGACGCAACGCATAGAGAACGTGTGCCATAATGACGTACGAGTTTAATGACATCTTGAACTGATGTAACGGTGTGATGCAGCTCTCGAAACGTCACGTCGCTACCTCGCCATGAGGTACTCGCCCATCACCCAAATGCTCAAATTTCTCACAACTTTCGAATCGACAGAGTCCGCCCATCGAGCTTGCTAAGAGACGACCCCAATAGGCGAGGGACTAACTGTATGGGTCGAAATCTGACTAAACGAGAGTCTGTGTAAAGAGGAACGGCGAAGAGTCAATTGGGCCGAAGTTTTGTTCATACAATACTAGCGACAAACACCTCGGCCACGACCGAGGTCGTGTGCTCAAGATACTCGTACGGCGGAGTGGATGTAACGACATTTCAGAGGGTCGGCTTGTAGTACAGTCGAACGACGCAGGTACTCTGGTTAATGACCGGAGGATAAATGATAATACCTAATATATATACTGCGTGAGATAATGTAGGGGGGGCACAAAAATCACACTTCTTGATGGAGAAGAAGAAGGCATCGAGAATCCATCTTGTAAAGGGAAAAAGGTTCAAAACCTTGCTACCCATCTTCGTAGCCGTTGTGGAATAAATAAAGAGATTCTGTGGCCATTAATGGTGAATCTTTTCTTTCTTCATTTTACATTACGGTGAAATGGTGTAAAGAATGTAAATCCATCTTATATAATGGCCCCTTTTCATAATCTTGCTTAGTTCATGAGCTTAGCCTTAATCAACTTTTCTCAACTAGCGTTCATTGATCTAGAGTTTATTATTTTTGGCTAGGATTTATCCTATATTTTCTTATTTAATTAGTTTGATAAAAGGTGTCATACTTTTTGGTCAAACAATTTTGGCGCCGTTTGTGGAGATTTTCTAGCCAAAGCCCTAGTTCCCTCTAGATCCAAACAGGGCCTGAGCTCCATCTGCCATTTGGTGAAGTTTCAACCTTTTGTCACGAATGTCGACTTGCGAAACCACCAAACCAACCAAGGATAAATCCTTACACGAATCCGGAGTTATGCCTGGTTTATACACGAGAACCGCGTTGCGCCACAACAGCAGCTCTGATGCATTATGAGACTATTGCATAACAAGCGAGCCCGTAATCCCACTACCAGGTTAGCATCCAACACCTTCTACACCTCGCACATACCACCTTCCCCCCTACTATATGAGACGATGTTGCTTGTGTAATTTACTTCTAAAATGCTCCTCGTCTATATGTTTGTGGTATGACTTACATTTCTGTTATCTCTGGGCGCCGGGGACTGAGACGAACTGGGACTCAAACTCGAAATCCTAATAGGTGGAGTGGATCATGTTAACATTAATCTCGAAAAAAAAAAATAGAAAAACACCAAAAATATCTACAACTAAAGTAGGGGGGAAAAATGCATGCGCCAGAAATATATTCTGTCAAACTACAATATTAAAAAGGAAACAAAATAAACCAAATAAAATGAAACTGACCAGACCTCCTTTGTACAACAACTAAATCTAGAGTAGGTAGTGCCAGAATAACTACGATATATATTTTAGAGTCCAGAGTAAAGCTGGCATGAAGACCAATAGCAGCACTCAGTTGTCCAGGTTTGGAGAACAGTACATGGCGCTCTACACCTGTTAGAACCTATGCTAGTACGTCCTGATCATTCCTTCCTGGGTTTCTTTCTTCAGACGGAATAAATTCGTTGTTCTGTAGTGCTTCAGACGGAAGCAACTCATTGTTCTGCAATGGCTCAGACGGAAGCAACGCATTGTTCTGTTCTGGTTCAGATGGAAGCAATTCATTGTTCTGTTCAGGTATAGACATAAGCAATTCATTGTTCTGTTCTAGTTCAGTTGGAAGCAACTCAATTTTCTGTTCTGGCTCAGACAAAAGCAATTCGCTGTTCTGTTCTGGTTCAGACGGAAGCAATTCATTGTTACGTTCTGGTTCAGACATCAGCGAGTCATTCTTCTGTTCTGGTTCAGACGGAAGCAAGTCATTCTTCTGTTCTGGTTCAGATGGAAGCAACTCAATTTGCTGTTCTGGTTCAGACGGAAGCAATACGCTGTTCTGTTCTGGTTCAGACGGAAGCAATTCATTGTTGCGTTGTGGTTCAGACATAAGCAAGTCGTTGTACTGTTCTGGTTTAGACGGAAGCAAGTCCTTGTTCTGTTCTGGTTCAGACATAAGCAACTCATTGTTCTGTTCTGGTTCAGAGGGAAGCAATTCCTTGTATGGTTCAAACATAAGCAATTCATTGTTCTGTTCGGATTCAGAGGGAAGCAATTCATTGTTCTGTTCTGGACTTCCTTTTGTCACACCAAAAGCTAATTGTATTGATCGCCATGCTTTGTGGTAACTAATGTTCAGCCCAAATCTCTTTCTCATTTCCTCCTTCACAAAATTTGGTGTCATCTCTGTTTCATATTCAGGTAGAAGCTCACGGATGTAATCGGATATGACTCTTGATGTTGCGTGCCGTTGTTGGTCAGGCTGAAGCACATCAGCAGAGCAACTATGGTCTTCTACATACTTCGAAATCTTGAATAATGCAGAATCACGGACCCGTGACGCATGCAAATACCAACTGCAATTGTCATCATAACACTTCAGGTAATACCTTTTTTTGGTCGATCTGACAGTCTTGAATTTGAAGTGGTATTTAATTGCACTATTTGTGAAACATTTCTTCAAACTTTCTTTGTTCTCAAACAGCGATCCCACAGTTATTTCATCCAATGAAGCATTTCCTCTCAAAACCACAGATGGCATATCGTATCTTTTACTCCTCGACCTTTTTCTTTTTTTTATTACTTTTCTGGGTAGGGACCTTTTTCTTAGTTTCATACCATGCATCGATTGTGCCGTGTCCACAGATTTTTCTTTTGTTGCCAGAGATTCAAACTCCGTTATTGGCTCAACCGGTATCAATGCCTCATCTCCGTCAATCTGCATTTCCTCGTGTTGTACAATATTGACTTCTTCAGTTTTTGAATACCTTGATGTCAAAGAGTTCCTTTCTGCAATATCAACAATGAAACGGGAAGTCTTGAAATTTGGATCAGTTTTCAGCAAGTAGATGCAAGTAGTAACTTCCTCGTCGTTTGTGACTAGCATCCCTTTGCTTGTTTCTAGATTCGTGTCAAACCAAATAGTTGGTTGAACCTCGCCCCTTTTCAGTTTTAGGACCTGAAAAATCTTTTCGACAAGATCTTCAAACGTTATTCCATCATTCACAAGAATTAATTTGATCTCATGATACAAATACTTGTTATCTGTAGTCCATTTTCCATTGTAAGCAATATAGATGCAAACCCTATCCATCCTGCATCAATTGAAACAAAAGCATTAGACATACATCTAAAGAATATGAATTCTTCGGCAACAAATTTGGCCGAGTGGGAACAAAGTTATCAATGCAGATATTCAAATCGGTATTATCGTTAGACCAGTGGTCTAAACGTTGAAAAACAAAAGAAGGGCAGATATTCATATCAATAGGAACATAAATGCTATGTGATCTTTGCAATTTGCACACCTTCAATATTTATTGAAAGATAATAGAGAACATAGTGTGTGACAAAGAAGTGAAGCAAGTAAGAAAGGCAGACAAGTTTATCCTAGTGGGCTAAAGTTTCTGGAAGAAAATTACGAAAGCATATATTAAGATCGCCAGTAACATTAGGTAGGATCTTTTTATTGATGAGAAAAAACTGTCAGGCATTAATTTTGTCGCAAGAGCATTGCAATGGATTCTTACTTCAGGTCCTGAGTTTCACCTTTTGGGTCTGTGCCTCACTTTTACTTCAGATCATCAGCTACAAAGGCCTATCTCAATTATGAATTAAAGACGAGGACATGATGAACTTGCTGGTCTTATTTTCAACAAATTTTGTGCTTGAGTTGAGGCATTCTTGTTTTCTGCCTAAATATAAGTGGCAACAATTTAGATGTGGTTCAATAATTAGTACTCTGGAAAGAAAATAGAAATGATTCTTAAGTAGTCCTAACTTAGTTAAAATTGTTTTGTTATAACGACCCAGCCAGTCGTTTTGTTTTGATGAGCCCTGATTCTCTATTTGATGCTTTCCGCCTGTGAGTTTGTTCTTTGAGTTCGCGACTCGAGGAACACGTTCACATAGTGGTCCGGGGGCAGGAAGAGGCATATCCATGATTTAATGAGAATGGGTGCACTACTAGTTGATTTGATTCTCTAAAATTTTGCCATGACAATAGCTTGACAAGTAAACTACAGTCAATATTATTATTACAAAAACGTATCATTCCGTTCATAAATATCCATGAATAGTTTCCCTAGCTTGGAGAGCAATATCAAAGCATCATTATTTATAGTTACAATACTTAGCTTTATATAGAAAAACTAAACGACTATTCAAAAAGAGAATGAAAAAGAAGAAAAGAGTAAACTTGAAATTGAAAATATTAAACTCTGACTTTTTGCTTTTTAAGAGTTCTAAACCCTAAATATTGAACCAAAAAAGAATGAATAAAAAAGAATGGGGTGGAAAAAAAACAGAAAAACGAAAATTTAATCAAAAGATAGGTAAAAGAGCGAACCAAAAAGAGAAGAACGAAGGGGAACAAAGAAACAGAAACGAAAGATAGGGCAAAGAATTTCAATTGAAACAAAAAAAAAAAAGAAAGATCAGGCATAGAAAACTAAGAAAAAAATTAGAAAAATGGCCTTCATATTTGAAAGGTAGGGCGTGGATTCGATCCCTAGACCTAGAGGGCAAAGGGACGGTGGCTCAGTCGCTGCTGCATCAAGTGCTCTTTTGAGCATGGGTTCCCTCACGAAAATTAAGTATTTTACCAGAAAAATATCAGTGCAATACACAACCTATGGAGGGGTGCATGGGTTCACGTAGTGTTGCCCCCTTTTCGTTTAAAGCGAGAAGCGAAGCGCTTGCTTTTTTGAAGTGTAGCGGAATTTTAAAAAAATAAAATAAATACCGAATGGAAGTGCAATAAGAACTAAGAATAAAGGATATAAAAATAAGAGGAAGGACAGTATACCATTCCAGTAAAAAATGTGCAGCATTTCAAACAAAAAGACAGTGCAAAAAAATGAAGAAGAAGAAGAGGAGAATGAGAAAGAATAACTAAAGGGAAAAAAAAATTCGCTAGCATTTCAGTGCTATTTGGACGCTGAAATAGTGAAAGAAGAAGAAGAAGGAAGAAGAAATCACATACCTGGAGATGATCTTGAAGTTGAAAAGTGTAGAAACCTTGAAACCCTAGTCGCCTCTTTCTTTCTATGTTGCAGCTAGAGTCCGTGTTTAGAAAAGCGATCGCTTCATCGCTTAAAGCGCGAAGCGACAGAGCAATTCTTTTCTGTGCCTACGGCGACGCAATCAGCTGAAGCGCACGCTTCAGAGGTAAAATCGACGAGGCGACGAGGCGAGTGAAGCGACGAATCGATCGGTTTTGTTCAAAAATCGCAGCTGGGCCTTTTTTTTAAAATAAAAAAAAGATTGGGTCTATTTTTAATTTATACAAAACATACCCCTGCCAATTGCAGCGATTTTCTCTTCTTCATCGAAAAAATTAGGGTTTTGGGACAGAAAGTTTTTGCGTTCTTTTCTCTTCTTCATCGCATCAGACCAGCAGTACACAGCTCCAGTCGACTCGACAAGTCCAGGTAAATTGTCTTCTCCTTTCTTCCTTCTTCTGAGTTCTGTCTTCTTTCTTCCTTCTTCTTCCTTCTTCTTCCTTCTTCTTTCTTCTTCTGGAGTTCTGTCTTCTTTCTTCTTCTGAGTTCTGTCTTTCTTCTTTACTTCTTTCTTTCATTATTTATAATTTATATATTTTATATTTTTCAGTTTATTTGATTATTTTAGTGTATATTTCAGATTTTCAGTAATTAAAATTAATTATTATATATGTTATATTTTCAGTTTATGTGATGTTTTAAATGTATATTTCAGTTTATATAATTAATTATTATATATATTATATGTATTTTCAGTTTATTCATTATGTTTTTTCTTATATCTTAATAGGGATATTAAAATGTCTCAAAATAAGAATTGCGCTTCACTTTAATAAAGCATGCGCTTCGCTTTGCGCTTCGCTTTTGAAGCGAGGCGAGGCCTTGTCGCTTTTTTGCGCTTCGCGCTCTTAAAAACACTGGCTAGAGTGATGGTCGATATGCTTTAATAAAAGAACTATTTTAATTAGACAGCCCTTTAAAACAGAGAAGGGCTCGCTTCAGTCGCCTTGCTTCGCATCGTTGCTTCTCGCTTTTTAGTGGGAAGCAACTGCTTTTTCATACCTGCTACGCTTCAGATAGCAAAAGCGGTGAGTCGGTCGCCTCGCTTTGCTTCTCGCTTTAAGCGAGGAAGCGACCGCTTTTCACAACTCTGGGTTCACGTGCCCCATACCCCTCCACGTGGATCCGTCCCTGGGGGCAGGTGCTTCGCGTTCACGTGCATGGGGTCTCGTTTGCAGAAGCCTGGTGTTCGGAAGGTGGAGTACCTTTGCATTCGCGTAGGCTCAACTCGCATTCGCGAGGGGGGACTTTGCGTTCATGAAAAACAGCAGCGGCTGGGGGGTTTTGGCCTTCGCAATAGCGAAGGGTGTGTTGTGATCGTGATGCGCATTCACTGGGCAAAATATTTAAGTTGTGATTTCGGGACTTTTATCCACATTTTCATAATTTGAGCTCTAGCCTTCGAGAGTGGGAGATCTTGAAGAGGTACACCATTGAAGGCAAGCAATTTTCACTTGGATTTAGCATTATATCTTAATTCCCCATCGATAACTAAAACATGGGTTTTTAAAAGAAAAATTTGAGGTTTTTGTCTACAACTTAAGAGGGTGAATTTTGGAAATTTGAAAGAAGATTTGGACTCGGTTTTGGAATCTAATTACATATTTGGACTCGTAGGGCTATGGGTAGTCCGGATCTACCCCTTGACTCAGATTTTGACTATGTGGGCCCGGATTTATTTTTGTTGACTTTTGGAATTTGATTAATTTTAACTTTATTGTTTGGAATTGATTCCTATAGCTTTGTCTGACGTTATTGAGTTGCATTTGACTAGATTCGACTCGTTCGAAGGTTGATTTGAGGGGGAAGGCTATTTTGAAAGGTTGAAGACCACCATGTGAAGGTAAGTCTCTTGGCTAACCTTGTTAAGAGGGAAACCTCTGGGATTTGATTCGATTGTTATGTGTTTAAGGTATTGGGGATGGTGTATACATGGGGTGGCGAGCGTATATACACTTACCAAGTTTACATCATGACCCGGATAAAATTGGAATACTTTATGACTTGTTTCGATTATGTGCTCATCTAAGTGTTTTTAAGAGCGAGAAGCGCAAAAAAGCGACAGGGGCTCGTCTCGCTTCAAAAGCGACGCGCACGCTTTATTAAAGTGAAGCACAATTGTTAAAAATACATATAAAATATATAATAATTAATTTTATAAACTAAAATACACATTAAAATAATCAAATAAACTAAAATATAACATATATATATATATATATATATATATATATATATATATATATAAAATAATGAATTTTCTAAAATGAAATACATATAAAATTAATCAAATAAACTGAAGATATAACATATATATAATAATTAATTTTATATACTGAAATATACACTAAAATGAGAAGGGAAAAGAAAGAAAAAATAGGAGAATCTGGACTGGAGAAAGAAAGAAGAAGAAAGAAAAAAGAAAAAAATGAGAAGAAGAAAGGAGAAGAAAATTACCTGGAATGGTGAGCAACGGTCGAGCGAGAAGGGAGAAGGGGTCGAGCGAGAAGAGAGAAGGGGTCAGCAATGGTCGAGCGAGAAAAAACCCTAGGTTTTGTCGATGAAGAAGAGAGAAGGGGTCTATTTTGTCGATTTAGGGGTCTGTTTTGTGTAATAAAAAAACAGACCCAAACTTTTTTTTTTTTAAAAGGGCCCTCTGCGTTTTTTTAACAGAAGTGATCGTTTCTATCGCTTTGTCGAGTCGCCTCAGGCAGATAAAAGCGATACATGGTCGAGTCGCGCTTAAAACGATGAAGCAATCGCTTTTCCAAACACTGACTCATCTTGATTCATGATTTGACTGGCTTAGATGACTATGTTCGCTCTCTTATTCATGTTAGAGACCATGCCTAAGTTTATGATTATTTATGAAGGCATGAAAACTTATTCTTGATATGTTGAATTGCTTGAATCATCCGTAGTCACATAGAAATTCCATGAGCGCATATCCATATGATTTTTAATAAGTCCTTGTATATCTTTTATTCATAATTCTTGAGCATATGCATACATTTAGTATATGGATACCTTGATTTGACTTGAAAATTTTGGCACGAAAGATAACGCGTGCGGATGAAAAAATACAGTTATGACACACATGGATATTTGATTATATGCGAGCTATAGAGCTCCTTTTTGCGCTTGGATAAGGATATGTTCCTCTAGAGTCAGGTGATTACCCATGTTACTTTGGGTCCTGTGAGCGTGGATGATACATGGATTGTGTATCGGATCGATGCATGTATTTTGTATCGGGATATGGTGATACATGGATTGTGTATCGTGGTACATGGATCTTATACCGGTTTGAGCATGCATAGATATGCTCGACTCGTTTAGAAGATGCTAGTTGTTACATGACATCTATATATGATAGTTGGGCATCTCGATTCCTCTGATTGAAGTATGTCTTCTTTAAATGCTATAGTTGAGCAGCGTTATGATTATTTCTTGAATTGAAAAACATGTTTTATACCTTTCAACTGTTGATATCTTCAATTCTTGTTTTCATGAGATCACTGGTTATTTCAATTCAAAGCTCTGTTATTATATCTATGTTGTAAGTATCTTGATGCATGTAGCCTCGTTACTAATTCTTCGAGGTTAGACTTGATACTTATTGGGTACCTAATGTGATGTACTCATACAATACTTCTGCATATTTTTTTGTGCAGAACCTCAGGTAGGTGTTAGCATAGCTTTTTGATTGAGCATAGGTGTTCATACGGAGACTTAGGGTGAGCTGCACTCCATGGATTCATTTTGCAGTGCACTAGTCTCTGTTCTTAACCATTTTCTATCGATTTAGTCATTTCAAACAGCTTTTTTGATGTATTCACACTTGTACTTATTCAGTACTTGCTCGTGTACTTGTGCCACATAGTCTTGGAGGTTGTATTGCATCGGCTACATTTAAGGCCGTATTATGACTATATCAAATTTTTTTACTGTTTTGCATTGTCTTTATTTATTATATGACTCTGTTAATTAAAGGAATCTGGCTATATTTTTGTGGATTGTGAGTTGATTTGCTTAGCAAATACGGCTAGTCGCCATCACGGCCTAAGGTAAAATTTTGGAACGTGACATTTGAGAAGTATGAGACCTCTTCATATTTGTTGTAGTTGAGGCTTTCTTCACAATCTCCATTCTCCTCCAGAATTCTCTTCTCTATTTCACATACCTAAATATTGTATAACAATGTTGTGAAAAGTGCTTGCTTCAGCGCTTAAAGCGCAAAGCGAGGCGGCCACAGTGTCGCTTCTATGGTGTGAAGCGTGACAGGTAAGTTGGCGTGCGCTTTTGCCAAAAAAGCAAGCGGGACTGAAGCGAGAAGCGACTGTAGCGAGTGCTTCAGTCTTTCAAGTGACTGCCAACGTTAAAAATAAAAAAAGATGTGTCTTTTTTCAAAACATCATCGAGCAGCAGAGCAAAGCAGCAACCAGGGTTACCATTTTCAGCACTTTTCAAGTTCAAGTTCATCAAGTTCAAGCCTAGATATGTGATTTCCTCTTCTTCTTCGTTTTTCCGTTTCACTGTTTCAGCGCTTAAAATAGCGGCAAAATGATGCCAAATTTTTTTTCCTCTAGTTCTTCTTCTTGTTCTCATTCTCTTCTTCTTCTACTACTTTTTTATTTTTGTTTCAAACTTTCAGTCCTTAAAATTGCAGCCAAATGATGCCCAATTTTTGTTCTTCAGTTCTTCATCTTTAGTTCTTACTGCCAATTTTTTGTGTGCAGATTCTTAAGTTGTTCTTTTAATGGCACCAAAAGAAGATATGTAGTATTTATTTTAGTATTTTTTTTAGCACCGCTTCACTTCAAAAAAGCGAGCGCTTTGCTTCTTGCTTCACACTTTAAGCGAAAAGGGGCTTGTCACTTTTTCTCACTTCACGCTCTTTGCAACACTATACTGGTTGATAAACTATGTACACTTTATTTTCTGATAACTGATTATTATGACTTGAGGAAAAGGCTAAAAAATTGCTCCTACTACACAAGAAGATATAATTGAGCATCTGTTATCAAACAGAGTGCATTTATAATGACGAGTTTTAAAGCTACTTATTCATTCTCCTTTAGCTGTTCATCAGCTTTAACAGGGCCAACAGCTATCTGCATAGGATATACTAATTCAATTCAAAAGGCGCAAATATTAAGACACATGCTTGAAAATACACGTTACATATTGTCTAAATACACGTTACATATTGCCTAGATAAATTAAGGATGGCAAATTTCTTATAAATCTTTAAAACTATCCAAAATTACAATTTTCAAATCTTCTAGGATAGCATTAGCTTTTAAACTACTTAATCTTAACAAACCAAACACACTAAGGGCTCGTTCCGTTCGAAAGCATGAGGATAAGTAACGCAAAGATTAAGATTATTGGAAAATTATGAACAAAACCCTAGAATAAGAAAGAGGGTGCATACAACTATTTAAATAAATCAAAACCCTAATTTCATCGTCTTCACAGGAAAAGAAATCAATGCACAAAAAAATTCTATCAAACACAAACAAAAAGAAGTATAGAAATCTCTGATAAATGAGAGCACAAGATGAACCAAAAATAAAAAATAAAAGTACGAAGGTGCGTGTGGGAAAATTCTGAAAAGAAAAGAAGAAAAAGGAATACTTACCGGTAACAAAGTATTCGAGTAGTGGCTGATTAGCAGAAGAAAATTTGGGGAAACATTCGGCGAGAGAGACAGAGAATGAGGCACTGATATTTTCTAGGGTATACCCTCTTGTATTTTGAGTCAATTGCGGGTACACCCTTGTATTTTAAAATAAAACAGTTATATCCCCTATTACTTTTAAATTTTACGCAAGTATTTATATGTATATCTAAGAGCCCGTTTGGACATTAAAAAAAAATTCACTTTTTTTCGATATTTTTTTTATTTTTTTTTTTCGAAATCACTGTTTGGCCATAAAATTTCTAATTTTCACTTGAAATGAATTTTGGAATTCTTCGAAAATTTAAAAAACTTCAAAAAGATGTTTTTCAAAATTTTCACTCATATCACTCACAAAATTTCAAAAACAACACAAAATTATATTCATGTCCATACACAACTCTGATTTTCAAATATTATTTTCACTTGAAAAATATTTTCACTTTTTTTTTAAATTTTACATTTCTTATTTCCAAACGCACACTAAATCTATCCATATCAATATCAATATCTTATATATATATCCAAATAGCTTTTAAGCACCAAGTGAATTTATTATTGTAATATTTTAATATTGGAATTTTACATTCTGTTGCGGCCAAATGCACACGCAACTATACGCGGTCGTCAAGTAATAAAGTGACTTAAAGTTGGATGTCGAACCACGAGGACTTGTGATTAACTGTTAACTAAATTAGATTGTCCTAATTATCTAAACAAGGATTAAAACTAGAAGTATTTAATTCCAAACTAATTAAAATAAATAAAAATAACTAATGAACTTTGAATTACGTGTCTATGCCTTATATACTTTTATTTCTATAATCACGTTTGTACTTTGCCTTCAGAACTAACTTTGTAAGAGGTCGTTTGGTATGAGGTATAAGAAGGTATAGTGCTGGTATAAAAATTTAATATCATCTTAATACTTTGTTTGGTTAGCAAACTTGGTACAAGTTACCCGGGATTAAAATTAGTACCGGGATAACTTATACCTTGTAGAGGGTGGGATAATTAGTGCCGGGATAACTTATACCTTCTTTTTATAAATGATGTAATTGTCATTTTTAATACAACATATCAAATAGTGGATAAAAAACAATACTAGGATAACTAATCCCAGCATAACTAATCCCAATATAACTTATCCCAGCATAACTTATCTCGGCATAAGCCGTATTCAAACCAAACGACCCTAAGTGTTCCTAGAATTCTTGATGTTTTCATATAGTAACATTCTTTCAGCTCCTAGCTGAAACTCCGGTTCCGCCTATGCTATCAAAATTGCCATACTTTCAAAATGATGTTGAAATCAAAGATATAAACTTTATGAACTTGGATCAAATATCTGTTGCCCTCAGAAGTGCTCCAGATTTGCAAGAACTTTATATTGAGGTAAGTTGTAACACTCTATGTTTACCCTAAAATTTGGATAACAATTAACGCCGATGGAACATTTATATTGAGGTAAGTTGTACTCACTAGGGTAGAGTTTCTTATGACCTTATAAAAGCCGATGGAACCGCACCCTAGTGAGTACGTTCCCGACCCGTGCATTTTAAAGTCCGACTTTAAAGTTGAGAACCCTCCATCGGTCTCTAGCCGATGTGAGCATGTGACGAGATACATCTGCTCGATAACAGCGGGACACCTCGAGACGGTAAAAAGGGATTGCAATTGGGGGGATGAAGTTGTTGTACAAATCCCTACTCCCGAAGAGAGTATTACCACCCACGTGGAAGGGTTTCTAAGTATTTACACTTAACCTTTCACGTTGGATCCCCTCGACCCAATTATCATAGATTTATGTAAGAGGTACCAGGTGACCCTCGGCCAAGTTGACCCCTCTTTCTGGCGCATCGTGATCATGCTCCGATTCTTTTCCAGCAAGGTCGAGGGACTGTCGTTCACTCTCAAACCATCTCATCAGGTTATACCGACCCTTAATCCTTCGAGGGTTGCCAAGCTTCAACGTCGAGCAACCAAGGCATTGTTCTCTAGTATCGATGAGGATAAGGACCGGAGGTGGATGAGCAGGTTTGTTCGGGTAAGGGCCTATGACCTCATCCCAAAGAAAAAAATTCCATTCCCCGAGAAGTGGAACCCTGAGCGTAAGTAACACTTTACTCATCAGTTTCCATGTTCCTATTTTTTGCTTTATTTAACATCTTCATTTGTCATGTAGCGGTTGCCTGGATGCCTCGAGCGGTTTCTGACCTTGAGGACTGGGTTTAGAAGTTGGCCTCGACTTCCTCTCATGCCGAGCACTGTTGGCGTGACTTGGCAAAGGGCAAATGAAGGCAAAGAATCATGGTGAGGTTTTCTTCCTTATTTCTGAGGTGTTAATCATACTTCTTTTTCTTACTAAGTTTCTTTTTGTGCAGGCTTGAAAAAGGATGCGATTTTTAGGCCTCCGAGCGGCGAGGAAGAGACTAAGTCCCTGGCTCCGAAACCGGGGAAAGATAAAAAGAGGAAGGAGGCCCCGTTGTCCAAGGACCCCAAACCCAAAGTGCTCCAGCTCGAAGGACCAAAAGAAAAGTCATTGCCCTCATCATGGACTCGGTCCAAAGGTTGAGAGAATAAGAAGAAGAAGAAGAAGAAGAAGAAGAGGGTGACGACTCGGTGTTGGTGATTCGACCAAGGAAGACCGCCGAGGCTGCCAAGCCTTCAAAATCGGAGGCAGTTTCGAGACCCAACCTCATGATGGGGAGCTTTAAAGAAAAATTCGGGTAAAGTACCCGGATCGGCTGAGGTCGAGATTGTCCCTCGACCAGCAACAAACATACCGGAGGGGGCCAGTTCTGAGACCCCGAGAGCCGAACAGAGCGCCCAGAGCGATTCGCTCGGGACAGTGACAGTCGGTCACTTGCCTTATCGACCGGCTTATTCTGAGGAGGCAATAAGAGAGGCTCGGGCCATGAGGACCCCCTACATAGGCGGAGTCCTCAGTGAAGAGGATCCCTTTCGGGATTTCTTTACCGGGGTCGATGATGCCTCTGACCTTAACGATGCGTCTACCCTCTTTGAAGAGGCCCAACGCCTTCTATCTTGAGTAAGTGTTAATTCTTGTTGTCGTAATTTTCTTTCATCTTGCTTTCTTTCTAACTTTCATCTTTTCTCATATAGGCCTTCTCCAAGTCTCGGGCTTACTTACACCAGTGTGAGGCCGAGCTTCAAAATCTTTCAGAGGAGGGGTGTGCTCTCAAGCTCCTTTGTGGACAGAAGGATGAGGAGCTCAGGGACCTCCGAGCCGACTTAGCCAAGGCCGTAAGGAGGAAGCCGAGCTGAATGAGCAGGTAACCGTTCTTTTGAAAAAATACCGGCTCAATCCAAGGGTGGAAGCTAATGTTTCGATGTCTCAGTTGCGATAAGAAATTGAGAAGATCGAGTTGTTTCGGGGGGAAGTCGATCAAGTCAAAGCTGACTGCCATCGGTGGAAAGAGGCATGGACCGCCTTGCTGCGGAGAAAGAGGCTGCCCTGGCCCAACTGTCATCAGCTGAAGTTCAACTTAGGAGTGCTAGGGAGAAGAGCTTGGCTCAGGACAAAAGGATCAAGGAGCTTGAGGCTGAACTGGCTAAGGCCTAAACTTAGGCCGGAAAAATGAAGGCCCAAGCTAATAAGTCGGTGGCTATATACTTGGCTGATGCAGAAGCTGACCAAACTCAGATGAGGGAGGCCACTGATCGAGTGCAATGGACTACCGAGTTGGCTAAGTGTCAATCTCGGAGGGAGACCCTCGAGGAAATTCATGCTTGAGGCTTTGACCTTTACGAGGAGATAACTCAAGCTAAGATGCTCGAAGACGATGCCAGGCTATTGGCCTCCGATGATGATGAAGACGAAGATTTAGGTAGCAAGAGTGGGTCTAATAAAGGTGAGGGGCCTGAGGAGGAAGCTGCCCCCGAGGAAGAAGTCATCCCCGATCATAGTTAGGAATTGTATTTTTTTTTCTCTTTTGTGTAGGACCGTTGTCGGTGTTTTGTACTTACTTTTGTTCAAGTATAAATATAAATATATTTCCCTCTTGAATTCCTTCTCAAATTTTGTCTTCGAACTTGCTTTGTGCCTTGTAAAATTTTAGCACACTTTTTATGCCTTGAATAATATCTGAGACTTCGATTTTGGGTGACTTGACCGAAGTCACAATAATACTGCTTTTACAGTCGAGTTCGAGTAAAACTCGAACCCGAAGCAATAGAACCCTTAGGTTTGTATTGAGTAAGAATGGATCCTCGAACTGTAGTCGAGTGAGTTTGTATTCGAGCTCGAAGTAGTGGAACCTAGGTTCGAATTGAGTGAGAACGTGTTCTTGAACTATAAATGTATTGTCCCTTAAGCTCTTTGAATCGGGCTGATATGGCCTCAAAAGAACGATTTTTTTCCTTTTTTCGGCTTAAAGACTTTATAAATTTTGTTATGCCTTATCATGAATTTTTTACCTATTGGATTGTTTGAGGGTTTAATATTGATCGAAACCGCTTTACTTTTTGTGCCTTAGCACAAATTTGTATTTGAATAATTCAATACCTCTTAAGGTTTTTCGAGGGCTGATGTTATCGAAGCCCTTTGGTTATTTTGCCGAGGGTAGCCTTTTTTAATCGGTTTTCAAAAAATTTGAAGGCCTATTTTTATTGCGAGATTTGGACGTCTTCGAGTCGGGTTAGTTTGGCTGATCCTTTGGGTATGCCTCTTGGGCTTATTTTTCCAATAACACTTCGAACTTGTTCAAAGTGTTAGTCCCCGAGAATGGTGGCCTTGGCCTATAAATCGAGGATTGCCTCATTGAGGTCTTACGGTTTCAAAGTTAGATAGTTCGAACATGTTGATTTTCGACAGCAGTCCCCGAGTATGGGGTTGATCGTTTGAGGTGTAGTTGCACTTGGCCCTTGAGACATTTTTCACAAAAATCATAAGTACGGAGCTTGTAAAGTAGAAAATTTTCATTGAGGCACAAGATATCTAATAAGGAAAAGTACTTCTTTGAATATTTCATACATGCGTACATGTTTTTCCATAAGGGCTTGAATAATCTATGCGGACACGGTTCATTCGACCGTTTGGCCCATTACAAAGTTTTCCTATCGAAGCCCTTTGACATGAAGTATTTTCCTTGAAAATATAACATCCGTAAGGTGATGCCCCCCAGTATTCGAGGTTGATTGTAAGGAGACCTCGGATACTCTAAGTCAGCATGAACGATGGTTGCCTCGTTAAAAACCTTGCTGGAAAAATCCATTTGGGATAAAAACCGGCCGAAGGGAAAAAGAGTGCAACGCGTGCTTTAAGGTCCTAATATCTTCCTACTTGATGCGAACTTCGATATTTTTGCTCGAACAACTGAAAATAAGTTAGTGTAAAATGTAAATGAAAAAGGATAAGGTCATACCTTAACAGTAATATCGCTTGAGGAGTGAGATGTTCCAATTATTTGGTAGTTGCTCGCCGTTTATCGTGCCTAGCTTGTAAGATCCCTTTCTGACGATATCTAGGACTTGATAAGGTTCTTCCCAATTTGGGTCGAGTTTTCCTTCATTAAGGTCTCGAGTATTGATGGTGACTTTCCTCAGGACCAAGTCCCCGATTTTGAAGTGGCGAAGGTTAATCCTTCGATTATAATACCTTTCGATGTCTTGTTTTTGCGCGTCCATTCGGACGAGGGTGATTTCTCATTTTTCATCTAACAGTTTGAGGCTAGTATTCATGGCTCATGATTTGATTCTTCTGTTGTATATCGATATCTGGCACTAGGTTCCTCAACTTCGGCTGGAATCAAGGCTTCGACGCCATATACTAAGGATAATGGCATTGCCCCCGTACTGGACTTCGACGCCGTTCGATATGCCCAAAGGACTTCGGGTATAATTTCTCTCCAATTTCCCTTGGCGACGTTCAACCTTTTCTTCAGATTCTGAATGATGGTTTTGTTCGCCGATTCGGCTTGCCCATTTCTCTAGGATGATATGGTGTTGATAAGATTCTCTTTATTTTGTGATCCTCGAGAAACTTTGTTACCTTGCTGCCGATGAATTGCTTTCCATTGTCGCATACAATCTCGGCAGGTATCTCGAATCGACATATGATGTGATCCTAGATGAAGTCTATAACTTCTTTTTCTCTGACTTTCTCTAAGGCCTGTGCTTCAACCTATTTAGAGAAATAGTCAGTCATAAATAAAATGAATTTAGTTTTACATGGGGCCGATGGTAGAGGGCCGACGATGTCCACCCCCCATTTCATAAATGGCCATGGGGATAGGACCGAATGAAGTTGTTTTCCGGGCTGATGGATCATTAGGGCATACCTTTGACACTTATCACATTTTCGAGCGAACTCCCTAGTGCCCTTTTCCATATGATGATTTTGTGAACTAGTGATTGGGAACCGGAGTGGTTCCCACAAGTACCTTCATGAACTTCTCGTAGGATATAATTGGTGTCCCCTGTTCCTAGGCATACTGCTAACGGTCTGTCGAACGTCCTCATGTACAATGTTCCATCCTCAGCCAATGTGAATCGAGCAACTTTTGTTCGTAGAGCCCTCGATTCTTTAGGTCTGATGGGAGCTTTCCGTTTTTCAAATACTTGATAAATGTATTCCTCCAATCCCAAGTTAATCTTATGGAGTTTATCTCAGCATGACCTTCTTCGATTACGGATTTTGAGAGTTGAACGAAAGTCCCCGAGCTGATTCCGTCGTCCTCGACTGATGATCCCAAATTTGCAAGGGCATCGGCTTCACTGTTTTGTTCTCGAGGTACATGATGCAAAATCCATTATTTAAAACGGTGTAAATTCCCATGCATCTTATCCAAATACCTCTGCATTCGATCCTCTCGAACCTCGAAGGTCCTGTTCACTTGGTTTACTACCAGTAGGGAGTCACATTTGGCTTCGATGACTTCCGCTCCCAAGCTCTTAGCTAATTCGAGACCTGAAATCGTGGCCTTGTTCTTGGCCTCATTGTTAGTCAACTTGGAAGTTTTAATAGATTGCCTATGGGAGGCTTTAAAATGCTGCCTAGACCGGACCCTTTCACATTCGAAGCGCCGTCTGTAAAAAGGGTCCAAACCCCCGATGATATACCTGATTTCATCAAAATTTCCTTTTCAATTTCGGGTACGAGGGTTGGCGTGAAGGCGGCCACGAAATCCGCCAAAATTTGAGACTTGATGGCCGTTCGAAGTTGATATTCGATATCATACCCACTGAGTTTGATGACCCATTTGGCCAATCGGCCTGAAAGTTTGGGTTTGTGCAAAACATTACGAAGTGGGTAAGTGGTTAATACATATATGGGGTGACATTAAAAATATGGTTTTAGCTTCCTAGAGGCGCTTATTAGAGCAAGTGCCAATTTTTCTAAGTGTGGATATCTAGTTTTTGTTTCTCCTAGAGTTCGACTTACATAATAAACAGGAAATTTCTTACCTTGCTCTTCTCGAAATAATACACCACTTACCGCGATTTCCGAGACTGCCACGTATAAGTAGAGCTTCTCATCTGCCTTTGGAGTATGAAGCAATAGTAGGCTTGAGAGGTACAGTTTCAATTCTTCTAACGCTTGTTGGCATTCCGGGGTCCATGCAAAGTCGTTGTTCTTTTTAAGTAGTAAGAAGAATCTATGGTTCCGATCTGACGATCTCGAGATGAATCGACTTAGGGCAACTATCCGCCCCGTCAGACTTTGTACGGCTTTAACGCTATCCACGATGATGATGTCTTTGATAGCCTTGATTTTATCGGGGTTGATCTCGATCCCCCGATTTGACACCATGAAGCCGAGGAACTTGCCCCAACCGACCCCGAAAGCACATTTCTCGGGGTTGAGCTTCATGTTGTATTTTCTCAATATCTTGAATGTTTCCTGCAAATGTGTCAAATGGTCCTCTGCGCGCAGGGACTTGACTAGCATATCATCAATATATACTTCCATTGACTTACCTATTTGTTCTTCGAATATTTTATTTACTAGGCGTTGGTAGGTAGCACCTGCAATTTTTAGCCCAAAAGACATTACGTTATAACAATATGTTCCATACTTGGTGATGAATGAAGTCTTTTCTTGGTCTTCCGGGTTCATTTGGATTTGATTGTACCCAGAATAGGCATCGAGAAAACTAAGGATCTCGTGGCCGTTCGTGGCATCGATCATACGATCGATGTTAGGCAGAGGAAAAGAGTCTTTGGGGCATGCTTTGTCAAATCCTTATAATCTACACACATGTTAAGTTTGTTCCCTTTTTTAGGTACTACGACTACATTTGCTAACCATTCAGGATATTTTACTTCCTAAATGGATCCTATTTTGAAGTTTAGTTACCTCGTCTTTGATGAATGCATATTTTATCTCGGACTGGGGCGTTCTCTTTTGTTTTACTGACCTAAACTTTGGGTCCAGACTCAATCGATGTGTTGTTATCTCTGGCGGGATCCCTGTCATGTCTAAGTGGGACCAAGAAAAAAAATCCATGTTATCGATAAGAAACTTAATGAGTTTTTTCATGAGTTTGGGGGTTAACTCCATTCCCATGTATACCTTTCACTCGGGCAGGTACTCGATCAATATAGCATGTTCCAGCGCTTCGACTGTTGATTTGGTGGCGTCAGAATCTTCGGGAACAAAGAAAGTTCAAGGGGTCCAATAATCTTTGTCTTCTTCTCCCTCTATTTCTTGCTTCCCCGATTTAATCAAGGTTGGTGGCTGTGATTGCTATTTGGCTTCCTGTTTACCTTTGATGTCTGATCCTTTCGATGTTGACAGTGCCGATATGGTATTACTGTCGCGCCCCTTTTTTCCTTGCGGAATCGGGTTTATGACATTGGTTGGGACAACTCGTTCCTTTTGGGAAAGGGGTTTGCATATTTGAAGTGTTGCCGCCTAATGATTATAACGGTGCGTTAGGGCACCTAAGAGGTTCAATTACAACTACGTTGCTAACCAGAGATTTGGGTAAGGGCTTGAAATTATCCTAAGGGGAAGGTGTTAGGCATCCCTCAGGATCCACAAGTGTGATTCCCGGCCAAATGATTTCGTGAATTTGTACAACTAGAAAATAACAAGTAAAGGCTCAAATAAGAGGGGATTTAAGTCTTAAGCATGTAGATGTTTAGAAAACAAAAAAAAAAGATTGTCTTTTGAAAAGGAATTACGAGCTAGCATATAAAGGTATCCTAGGTTTATAATAATATGGATCACATCAATGCAATACCCTGTAATCACTCCTCGAAGAGGGGCTACACGTGGTATTAGCGCATCAGTCATCATATCTATATTCTACCCTTCCCACCCCGTAAGGTTATTAAAACGAGTGTTGGTCTCGAACTTTATTGCATGTTGCCCGTCCCTTCCTATCAGTCCTGGAGAAAATTAGGACTCCTATCCTAAAGGAGGTTCTAGGCAGACTCTCAGGTTTTAAAGGTAAAATTCTAAGGCGACAGATAACAAAACAAGTAGGACTGCAGATAAAGGAAAGCATAGAAAACAGATAAAGGCTCAAATATTCCTCCACACACAGTACACATAAGCAGCATGTCTCATACACAATTAAGGTCCATATTAATTCAGAATCCTAAAGCATGGTATCTAGGTGATAACACAAAGACAGATTATTGCATAACTCAGAGAGGAAGTCTTAATCAGGCTTGCCTACTAGTTTTAAGCATGCTGACAATTAAACATGATCGCAAAGACAGTTCTGATTTTTATCTTTTTAAGTTAATTACCTAAGGCTTGCCTAAGTGTAGGATAACATGCAACAGTTATTTAGATTGGCTAATGACTATAAGTTGTTTATAGCTAATAACATGCAATTCTAGGTGTGAAGATGTACAAAGACTAATTACCAGTTACTGAGAACAGGGGACCGTTCTATGTTTAGACTAAATGCAGTTAAACAGATACGATCCTATAGCATGATATCTAATGCAGCATGATGCATAATAACTTAAACAGGATTTCTAAATGCACATAGAATCATAGCATTATGCACAGTTTCAGGAATAGCATAGGTGACATATTTTAATCGTTGTTTACCTAAAACAGGATATCTACGTGTATAGCATGATGAGATGTGATTACAACTTATTTATCCTAAGACAGTACTCCTAGTGAAATTTCAGAACATGGGCAGAATCACACAATAGCAACTTATTTTATTATTTATCCTACAGGCAGGATTTCTAAGCGTAGATGAGATGTTGAATACACATACATCCTAAGTAGCATGATATCTAATGCATGGCATGGTGTACCTAAACATGGCTGCTATTGCGCATACAAAAAATAAACCTAGAGGCATGGTTTCTACCCTTAATTATACTACATCATGCATATCACCCATCCATTTTCACTATCCAACCCCAGAGTTGTTTACAAATAATTATTACAGGCCATTGAATACGAATTACGCAACTGAAATAGAAAAAAAATAAGAAGTTAACGATAGGGAGCCTACAGAATAGGCTCAAGTCTCCAAGTCCTCAATGACATGTATTATTTCACAACCTCCTCATAATCCGGGTGTGTCAGAGTTCCCTAAGGACCTCAAGGGCTCCCGGCCAGTGCTCACACCCAGATTTCATAGCCAAAATAGAGTAAGTGCATTATGGAATGGTCAGCTTCTATGTGTCAAAGTTCAGAGGGAGCTCAAGGGTCCCAAGGCAATTCTCACAGAGAAGGGGCAGAACCTAGATTTCTAAGAGTATATGTGAGAGTGCTTTTTATTTTTGTAAAAGGATTTAAGTAAGAAAACAATTTTGAGAAAGGGTAAGTAAGAAAACAGTTTTGAAGAGGGAAATTTAATAGAAGTTCAACATCACACAAAGGACCAGGGATAGTCCAACAATCACAAACAGGGGTAAATGGGATTTGAGGGACAAATACAGAGCATGTGAGGGCAAACATGTCGCAGGCAGACACACATATAGGCATACAATCAGAAGCTCCTAAGGGTTCAGAGGATTAGGGGTACAACTAAATACTAGGTTAGATTAACACCAAAACAACTAAGACTATGATTAAACTAATGTACCAGTCATAGGCATGGAGATTCACGTAAGAAGCAGGTGCTAAGTATACAGAAACATGCTGGTCAAGTAAAGCCTAACTTAACATGCAGAGGGGAGTTCAGGATGCTAGATCCATATTGAATAATAAGTAAAAGCAAATTAGAAACACACTGAATTACAACAGTGATAGAAACATCTTGGTTTGAGAACGGAAATCTGAATTAGAACATACCAGTGAAGTGAAGAAAGCAGTAACACAAACAAGAAGTAGGAGATGCACAATAGTTATCATTGGCTTGCAGCCGGCTAACTTAGAATAGCAGTAACTTTCACAAAAGAGAGAGAGAGCAGAGAGTTTTTTTCTAATTGTGAGAGAGAGATTTGAACAGATCAAATCGTGTTTTTTGGAAAATAAGAGGCATGGGTCTATATGGATTTGAAAACAGTAGTAAATTAGGTACAAACCAAAGTCAGGCAGTAATCCAAGGAATTCATAATCAATCAGTATCAGAATAGTATGGGTACTTCCTTAATTAAGGGAGTTAACTCTCCAACGGTAGGAAAAGGTTACAAGTAAGGAAAGGAAGCAAATAAGGAAAGATTCATACATAGTAAGCATAGAGTAGGAAATTGGGGGCAGGTTCATTAAAGCACTACTGTAAGAATCAATTGATAATAATAAAGCAAGAAATAACTAATAGTCGTAAAGATTATCACTGGAAATAAATTAAAGGAAATCAATCACAGGAAATTAGGGATTCGAAATAGGAGTAGTACTGATTTAAGAATCAACATAGGTTATACAAAGTAAACACATAATAGGAGAGAGTCAGAAACCCTAGTGATTAAAACAGGGTAAAACCACATGGAATTAGGGGTTTACATAGGACAATGACATGAATCACTGAATAAGCATAATACAAGCAGGAAAGGCGAAGATTTAGAGGTATCGATAAACAATGAATAGAGATGAATCACATATTAAGCATGGTAATAGCAACCAGAAACCCTAACGAGTAATATGGGGTAAAACATCACAAAATCACAGAATAATCAAGAGAACAGAGTGAACACAATAGGACAAATGAACACATCGTTGTAAACAAACTTAGAGCCATAGGTGAAAGCTAAGACTTTATGGTTTTTAACGAAATAACTCAGACACAAAGGGAAAAGGCTCGAATAAATCTTAAACATAATAAAATCATAAGATAATACTTAAAATATGAAGGGAAATTATTTTTGAAAAGAGGTTTGAAAACCCTAGTTAGAAGGTGAAGAGTCACTTCATGAAAATCGGAAAACCTTTTGAAAACACCAAAAATAGCTCGGAATAAGCCAAGATTTGTTATAGATATATGAAAATCAGAGACTGATAGTTAGGGTTTCATAGAAACAACCCAAAGAGAAGGAGAACCGGCCAAAGAACCACTGGTTCTAGCCGAAAAATGAGGAAATCTTACTCGGACGGCCGTAGATGGCCGGAGAACGACATGAAAATCAATAGGTGGGAGCTGAACTGCTCCAGGTTCTTTTGAGGGCCTCAGGACAGTGCCAAATCGGCATGGGAGGAGAGCCATAGGCTAGGAGTGGTGGTGAGATTGCCATGGTCACCGACGAACCTGTGGCCGGCAAGAGGATCTAGGTTTAGCAGAGAGAGCTTGAGAGAGATGAAGGGAGAGGGAGGATGAGAGAGAATGAGAAGGGGAAATGAAATGAGGGAGGGGGGTAGTCATTAGGGTTTAATTAAGGTAATAAAAATCAGGGCCAGTGATCTATTTTGATCAATGGCTCAGATTGGTTTGGGGTTGGGCTGGGTATGATATGGTATTGGGCTTGGGGTTTGGGTTTAATTTAATCTGGTGGCTTTGGGTTTAATTGGGGCTAGGATTTAAATAAAATATGGCTAGCTGTTAAATACTCAATTAAAATTTTAAATGCTTAATTAAAATTAGTTAAAATAACTAATAATCAGAAGAATGAAATTGGAGATTAAGAAATAAAATAAAAATAGTTAATCAGTATTAAAAAATATAAATGACCAATTATTGGATAGAAATAGCATAAAAATATATGGTTAGGCTATAATTGCAAAAGTATTGCAATTATAGCCAAAAGGTGCCAATTTAACCGTTTGTGAAATAATTTGATCTTACCAAGGCCAAAATAATGTATTAAGTCAAGAGATATCTTTGAAATCATTTGTAATGCAATTTACAATTGATTATTAGAAATAAAAACACTGGATGAATTAAAATAAATTAATAAAAATATGGTAAAATTATAGAGAAATACCAATTGTTATGAAAGCATGTTTTTGAAGGTATGTATGCAATTTTAAAATAGTTTGAGGAAAAATTGGGTAGCAGCAGCTGCCCCCCTTTACCCGGGAAGGATGAATGAGTTGTCGGGTAAAGATATGATGGCCAATTTTGACCGAGCGAAACTATTTGGGAGAGATTTTAGGCTGCACCATTGTTTTTGAATTGCCTACATATCCCTGGTTTTACAGGAATCAGGTCGTATGCAGTTCAGGAGTCATCGGTGAAGTATACCGATGAAGTTTCTTACAAGAACGGACGCAACATTTGGGACTGATTGAATAAGCGGCTTACGGGGTGGTTAGGAGAACTGGAGTGGGACCGCTCCTGCCGTGATGGTTGTTGCTTGCCGGGTTACCTGCAAATGAGTAATACAAACATATCGTGCGTAATTTAAACATGGTGCAAATTCCCGTTGGACTATGAATGCTGTCCTTGGACAGTTAAGGATGACGTCTTTAGACCATGATGTCCTGGGCCATGAATTTCTTGATGCAGGATTTGCAGACCATGAAATGATGTTCTCGAGCCATGAAGATGGTGCCTCCGAACCATGTCGCCTTTGAATAATGATATGCAAACTGATAAAAGAGATCCTTAGGCCATGGCATGGTGTTCTCGGGCCATGAAGATGGTGCCTCCTAACGATGACGCCTTTGGATAAGTTTGCGATATTTCAGCCCATGAAAATGCAATAGTATGATGCTGACAAGGAAGAGCTTAGTCTTGCGAATTAAAGGGGTAGAGCTTAGCCCAAAAGGAAAGCGCAGTAAATAATGCTAGAGGCATTGGCTGCTTTTGAGAAGTAAATGAGAGGCAGCATTTAGCCTCGGAAGGCAGAATGGTACCCTTATGCAATATGCAAATGCAGATGGAGGTAGAGCTTAACCTCGGAAGGCAGAAAGGTAGCCTTGTTTAAGATGCGAATGCAGATGGAGGTAGCGTTTAACCTCGGAAGGCAGAAAGGTAGCCTTGTTTAAGATGCGAATGCAGATGGAGGTAGCGTTTAACCTCGGAAGGCAGAAAGGTAGCCTTATGCAAGATGCGAATGCAGTTGGAGACATCGTTTAGTCTCGGAAGGCAGAAAGGTAGCCTTGTGCAAGATGCGAATGCAGAGAGAGATAGCGTTTAGTCTCGGAAGGCAGAATGGTAGCCTTATGCAAGATGAGAATGCAGATGGAGACAACGTTTAGTCTCGGAAGGCAGAATGGTAGCCTTATGCAAGATGCGAATGCAGATGGAGACATCGTTTAGTCTCGGAGGGAAAAATGGTAGCCTTATGCAAGATGTGAATGCAGATGGAGATAGCGTTTAGTATCGGAAGGCAGAATGGTAGCCTTATGCAAGATTAAAGGAAGAATAACAAAAATTCTTAGCTGGTATTAAATTACGGTAGAGCATTGTGATAATGAAGCATCGTTTGTGCTGATAATAAATGTTGGCATGTGCGACGGGTTTGAGGAACGATGTCTGTCCTTTGAGCGGATAATATGTTTTGGGCCTTTTGCAATTTGTGTGCCTGCATCCAAAGAAAGATCGTGAGATTTGTAAAGGGGGAAGGTTAGTTCGCATTCCCGTTGGCTCTGCTTGGCTCGTTTTCTTGATCATGATGATATTGTCTGTATCATTGGGGTAGCATTCGTTAAACAAGTTGTTTCAGAAAAATAAATATGCATGATTTTGTAAAAGTATAATATATAATCTAAAATAGTTTTAGATGAACCAACGACGTGACACGGTTCGAGACATTGCAACCTCTCCTGCTGCGGAATTTTGAGGGTCCTCCTCAAAATTCTACCCCAGTTTGCTGGGTGGACACCTCTGACTGATGCTCGCACGGTAATTCGCTGAACTTGCTTCAGAATTTTGAGGGTCCTCCTCAAAATTCTACCCCAGTTTGCTGGGTGGACACCTCTGACTGATGCTCGCACGGTAATTCGCTGAACTTGCTTCAGAATTTTGAGGGTCCTCCTCAAAATTCTGCCCCAGTTGGCTGGGTGAATGCTTTCGGACTGCTACTCGCTTCGGAATTTTGAGGGCCCTCCTTAAATTTCTGCCCAGTTTCCAATTGGGGGAAAAATAATTTTTTATTGAATTGTGACCGAACCCATAGGGCTGCCTACGTATCCCCTCTTAAACAGGAATCAAGTTAGGCGTAGTTCAAATTACATCATTTGCGGAAACATAAACAATTACACATAGTAGCGCTTGACTGCATCTGAATTGATCGGTTTCGGCCAAACTTCTCCATCCATTTCTGCAAGTATGAGTGCTCCTCGCAGCTCTCTATGAACCATGTACGAACCTTGCCAGTTGGGAGAGAACTTCCCCTTGGCTTCATCTTGATGCAAAAATATTTTCTTTAACACCAGCTGCCCTGGTGTGAATCGTCTCAGGTTGACTTTCTTGTTGAAGGCCCTGGCCGTTCTGTTCTGATATAGTTGACCAGGACATATTGCATTCATTCTCTTCCCGTCTATGAGGGCTAGTTGCTCATAACGGCTTTTTACCCACTCTGCATCGCTGAGCTCAGCTTCCTGTATAATTCTTAGAGATGGAATCTCCACTTCGGCAGGAATTACAGCCTCTGTGCCATAAACTAGCATATAGGGAGTTTCCCCTGTTGATGTGCGGACAGTGGTGCGGTATCCTAATAAAGTGAATGATAACTTTTCATGCCACTGTTTGTGCCTTTCTATCATCTTCCTTAGTATCTTCTTGATGTTTTTGTTAGCTTCCTCTACGACTCCATTCATCTGAGATCTGTATGCTGTGGAATTCTTGTGTTTGATCTTGAAAGTTTCACACATAGCTTTCATCAAGTCACTGTTGAGATTAGAACCATTGTCGGTGATGATTGACTCTGGAACTCCGAACCGACAAATAATGCGGTCGCGGAAAAAGTCGGCCACGACTTTCTTAGTAACTACATTGTAGGAGGCTGCTTCGACCCATTTAGTGAAGTAGTCAATGGCGACCAAAATGAACTTGTGGCCATTGGAAGTGGCAGACTCGATTGGTCCAATAACGTCCATACCCCAAGCAACAAATGGCCATGGTGAGCTGGTTGCATTGAGCTCACTTGGAGGCACCTTTATCATATCCCCATGTATCTAGCAGTGGTGGCACTTTCGAACATACTGGATGCAGTCCGTTTCCATAGTCATCCAAAAGTAACCAACTCGGAGTATTTTCTTTGCTAAAACAAAACCGTTCATATGTAGGCCACAGATCCCAGCATGAATTTCTTCCAGCAGTTTTGATGCTTCTTTTGCGTCAACACACCTTAATAACCCCAATTCGGGAGTCCTCCTATACAGGATTCCTCCACTTTGGAAGAAATTGTTGGACAATCTCCGAAGTGTGCGTTTCTGAGTGGAATTTGCAAGCTCGGGGTATTCTCCTTTTGCCAAGTACTTATCGATGTCATGAAACCAAGGATTTCCGTCTGCTTCTTCTTCGATATGGGCACAGTAAGCTGGATGATTATGGATATTTATGGGAATAGGGTCAATGAAATTCTTGCACGGATGTTGAATCATTGAGGACAAAGTAGCTAATGCATCGGCGAACTCATTCTGGATTCTGGGGACGTGCCGAAACTCTATCTTTGTGAACCTCTTTCTTAATTCCTGTACGTGGTGCAGATAGGGCATTATCTTGGAATTCTTTGTTGCCCATTCTCCTTGTACCTGATGTACCAATAAGTCGGAATCACCGATCACTAACAGTTCCTGGATGTTCATGTCAATGGCCATATTGAGCCCCAAGATGCAGGCTTCATATTCGGCCATATTGTTGGTGCAAGCGAACCTGAGTTTGGCGGATATCGGATAATTCTGACGGGTCTCTTATACTAGGACTGCTCCAATACCGACTCCCTTGAAGTTTGTTGCTCCATCGAAGAACATCCTCCAACCATTATAGGATTCTGCAATGTCATCTCCTATGAATGGTACCTCCTCATCAGGAAAATATGTTTTCAGGGGTTCGTATCCTCCGTCTACGGGATTCTCAGCAAGATGGTCTGCCAGAGCTTGTTCTTTAACTACCTTCTGATTCATGTAAACAATGTCGAATTCGCTCAGCAGGATTTGCCACTTGGCTAGCTTGCCAGTGGGCATGGGCTTCTGAAAGATGTACTTTAATGGATCCATCCTTAATATGAGATATGTTGTGTAGGCACAGAAGTAATGCCTCAGCTTTTGGGCGACCCGAGTTAGAGCACAACAGGTACGCTCTAATAGAGAATACCGAGCCTCATATGGAGTGAACTTCTTGCTGAGGTAATAAATAGCTTGTTCCTTCCTTCCTGTTTCATCGTGCTGCCCCATAACACAGCTGAAAGCTCCATCTAACACGACAAGATAGAGTAACAGAGGTCTGCCTGGCTCGGGCGGTACTAGGACTGGCGGTATTGAAAAATATTCCTTGATTCTGTCGAAAGCCTTTTGACAATCATCGGTCCACTCGGTCTCAGCATCCTTCTTTAGCATCTTAAAGATCGGCTCACAGATGACTGTAGACTGTGCTATAAATCGGCTGATGTAATTAAGCCTCCCCAAGAAACTCATCACATCTTTCTTGTTCCTTATTGGTGGTAGCTCTTGGATGGCTTTGACCTTTGATGGATCCAATTCTATTCCCCGGCGGCTTACAATAAATCCCAGCAATTTCCCAGTAGGAACCCCGAATGCACACTTCGCGGGGTTTAGTTTCAGATTGTATTTCCGCAATCTATTGAAGAACTTCCCCAAATTCTCCATGTGATCAGCTGATTTCTTTGATTTGATAATGACATCATCCACGTACACCTCGATCTCCTTGTGAATCATGTCATGGAATATGGTGGTCATGGCCCTCATGTAGGTGAGCTGCATTCTTTAAGCCAAATGGCATCATCTTGTAACAATACGCTCCCCATGGCGTGATGAACGCCGTTTTCTCATCATCTTCCTCATCCATCCAAATCTGGTGGTAACCAGCAAAGCAATCCACGAAGGAATACAATTCATGCTTGGCGCAGTTATCAATCAGAATGTGTATATTTGGCAAGGGGAAGTCGTCTTTCGGACTGGCCCGGTTGAGATCCCGGTAGTCAATGCAGACCCTGACCTTCCCGTCCTTCTTTGGTACAGGTACAATGTTGGCTAACCATGTCGGGTACTCCACTACCCGGAGAACCTTGGCGTTGATCTGATTGGTAACTTCTTCTTTGATCTTCAAACTCATGTCGGGTTTGAACTTTCTGAGCTTTTGTTTCACTGGTGGACACATTGGATTGGTTGGCAGTATGTGAGCCACAATAGACTTAGTTAGACCAGTCATGTCATCATACGACCATGCAAATACGTCCTCATACTCTTTTAGAAACTCTGTGTATTCTTTCTTTTCTGATGGTGACAAATGAATGCTGATGCGAGTCTCCTTGACGTTTTCTGAATCCCCCAGGTTGATAACTTCGGTCTCATCCAGGTTGGACTTAGGTCTGTTCTCAAATTTCTTAACTTCTTTGACAATCTCGTCAGGTATGTTGTCTTCATCTGAATCAATGCCCGTTTGCTGCGTTGTCTCATTGCATGTCACAGTCATCGGTTCATCAAGACAAGAAATAGTAATGTTGTATAAATAAAGTAATGAGAGAAAACAATAACAATAAATATCGGATTCGTAAGAGAAATTTAGAAGATGCTTTGATGAATTGAATAACTGTTTTGAACATTGAAGATCTTATTGCAAAAATTGAAAAATGCAGGAAAAGGAAAACCATTTAGTAAATAAAACAGTAAATAACTCTTGTTTTAGCCTTGCTACCCCGAGGCTCATCGGGCTTTGGTCGTCTTGATAGACCAGTTCTTGAGATATGTCCCCTTGATTACAGTCTATATGGAAGGGCCTTCCTTCCCCTCCTCCTTGAGAACAACACAACAATCCATATCCTCGTCCTCTAGGAACAAACTCCTCATCGCTGCAAGTGCTTCTTCTTCGTCTGATCCGTAAATAATGTCAACCTGCTTGAAAGTCTGCTCAAGATGAGGTATCGGCTGCTCCAAAGGGTAATAGGGACCACGCCAAGGTGGCCACCAGTCGTTGAATTCCCGCCAAGTGTACTCATACCCCATACCGAAAGTGGTGCCATGTTCCTTGAGCTTTATGGGCTTTGTGATCCCTTGGATTTTCTTACCGAGCCCCTTGCCTGGCTCATATCCTCTCCAGTTCAGGATGCTCTCAATCTTGCTGTCCCACCACTTGTCCTTGTTGATAGCATTAACCCGTTCAATGTGGTGGTAAGTTCCTCCGTCTATCTTCCTTTTTCTGTCAATCACCGGAATAGTTGGACGATTATAAATGGGGTTGCTACCGTTACCATGAATAATCACCTCTTGGTGGTTCCACTCGAATTTTACCGCCTGATGTAGTGTTGATGCTACGGCCCCAGCAGTATGAATCCAGGGTCGTCCCAACAACAGGTTGTAGGACGCTGGCACATCTATCACCAGGAAATCCACTTCGAACCAAGTCGGTCCCATCTGCAGACATATACTGATCTCCCCCATGGTGGACCTCTGAGAACCGTCGAAGGCTTTCACATCGATCGCCCTATCCCTTATCTCATGTAGCCCTTTACCCAATTTCTTGAGTGTTATCAACGAACATATGTTAATACTGGAACCTCCATCGATCAAGATTCTTGTGATGAAATGATCTTCACACTGCACGGTGATGTGCAACTCTTTGTTGTGCCCCAATCCTTCAGGTGGTAGCTCGTCTCATGAAAAGTGGTTTTATAACTCTCCAGTACCTGGCCTACCATATTGGCCATTTCCCCACTAGTGATTTTGTTTGGCACATATGCTTCACTCAACACTTTCAACAAAGCATTTCTATGTGTTTCGAAATTCTGCAGCAGAGAGAGGATGGATATTTGTGCCGGTGTCTTGTTCAGCTGGTCGATGACTGAATACTCCTTAGCCTGTACCTTTCTCCAAAGGTCATCGGGACCTGTTTCGATAAGGGGAGGCCGGTTGGCAGCCTGCTTGCTTGACTCGGCCAGATGCTCAAGGGTGTAGACCCTACCAGTTCTCGTCATACCCTGTGCTGCGACTGCTTCCTCAGACCTGACCTTGCCTTTCCTTCTCGCCTCGGCTGTGTAGTCCCAAGGGATAACGTTTGAATAGAAGGGTGGCGTGGTTGACATTACCACTGGAATTGGTGCATCCATCCTTACTTCAAACGGAATGTGTGTTCGGGGTGGCAAGATTGCGACCTCGAATGGTGCCGGTGCATTTGTTGGAGATACAAACTCAACTTCAATTGGCACTGGTGACTTTGCAGGTGGCGCTGCTTCAAACTCAAATGGTATAGACATATTCACCTCAGTGGCCTCAGATGGTTGAATCTGGACTCTGATCGATTTGAGAGTGACTGCAGGTTTCTTTGGGTCATCGCCTTCTGCGATCAACCCAATTGACCCCTCGGGATCTCAATCATCTTCTATTTCAATCATATGGATACCTCTACCCTTATGGTCTGGCATAGGATTGTCGCGGACGTTTGGGGCGGGGTCTTTTGCCACAATAATCTTGTTGTCAATGAGAGCCTGTATTTTGTCCTTCAGAGAGAGGCATTCTTCGATGATGTGTCCTTTCATGCCGGAATGGTATGCACAGGATTTTTTTGGGTTAAACCACTGAGAAGGGTTATCAGGGGTGGTAGCAGGGATTTGTGTGACATAACCAGCGGCTTTGAGCTTCTCATACAGCTGGTCAATGGGCTCGGCTATGGCGGTGTATTGTTTTGGAGGGCGGCAATCAAAATTGGGACGAGGTATATGGAAGTTTTGGCATGCAGGGGGTGATTGGTAATGGGATGGCTAGGAATTATAAGTGTGGTAGACAGGAGCAGGTTGTGAATATCTGGGCGAAGCAGGTTGATATGTGGGCGGTGGAGCTTGGTAGGAAGGTGGTGGAGCTTGGTAATTTGGTGAGGGTGCTTGGTAATTCGGGGTTGGATGGTATGAGAGTGAAGGTGTTGGATAGGTTTGGTATTTGAGTGGGGACTTGGCTCTTTGTGCAACCATTACGACTTCGATGTCTCTCTTCTTAGACACACCACCGGACTGTAGAGCCTTGTTAGTGGCTTGCAAGGCTTCTAAATTTGTAACCATACCGCTTTTAATACATTCTTTAATCCGCTTACCCAATTTGATGATGTCAGAGAACTTGTGGCCCTCAACCATCATTAACCTTCATAATACTGCGGGTCTTGAGCCCGGACAAAGAACTTGTTCATCTGTTCTTCCTCTAGAGCAGGTCTGACTTTAGCGGCTTCAGACCTCCAGCGTGTAGCATACTCGCGAAAGGTTTCTGTAGGTTTCTTCTTCAAATTTTGAATGTAGAACACATCTGGTGCGTTCTCTGTGTTGAATCTAAACCTGTCCATAAAATCAAACGCCATGCTTACCCAGTTTGACCATTTCTTGGGGTCTTGGCTGGTGTACCAAGACAATGCGTCTCCCTTCAAACTCCTCATGAACAGCTTCATGCGGATTCTTTCATCCTTTCCTACGCCAACCAATTTGTCGCAATAGGTCCTCAGATGGACTCTCACCAGTACCGTCAAACATTTCGAACTTTGGAGGTTTGTACCCCTCGGGTAGTTCGACATCAAGTTGGATACAAAGTTCTTCATAATTCAACCCTTCAATTCCCTTGGTTCCTTCAATACCCTGGACTCGGCTGGTCAGTTTCCTAAGCTCCTCGGCCAGGTTCCTGATAAGTAAATCCTTTTTGTCAGACTCGGATGCCTGTGGGATAGGCGGAGTGGAGTGGGTCACGGTTTCTACATAGATGGGATTGTTATAGGTGTGGAAATGGTCTTTTGTGGGGTTTTGAGGTTCTGGGATGAGTAGTGTAGTGTTATTTGAGGTGTGGCAAGCATTGCACTGCGTCGGGAGAGTTTGGTTCTTTGGGGGAGTGGCGTGATGGTGAGGTGCGGTATTATTTTGTTGTCTTGGGATATTTTGTGGAGGTGCGGGGTTTTGAGCATTTGGAAGGTTGACGTCAGGGACATTGAGGGAAAATGACAAGTTGGCCATATTTTGGACTTGATCGAGTTCTTCCTGAAACTTCATCAATTTCTATTCAAGTGGTGACATGTTCTCATGCAGGACCTGAATACCTAGGCCATCAGTGGCCTCTACCCGTTCAATCATATTCTCCTTTCTTTTGCCGCTGGACTCTTCCATCTTACTTTTGCCTTTGTCTTTGCCCTTGGGAGGACTAGGAGGAGGAGTAGATGGAGGGCCCTTGGATCTGGTGCGATAGGCTGATGATGCCAGAATGCACGAACTAACCTCTAGGGAGGGGAGTAAGAAAAAATAAAAAAGGTAACCAAGTCAGTGAGGATTATGAAAAGAATATTATGGCATTTAAACACATAATGCGGAAATGTAAAGCGCGTCCTAAGTTGGGAACCTCTTTGTGCCCGAGGTAGGCCTAGCGACAAATTGATTTGGAGAACTTAAAATGCTAAATGCCTTATTTTATTGATAAGAAAAATAGACAAATCCCAAAATGATAGACGGAAAATAATAGTCACTAATGGCCATTGGCCTTATACATTGATAGAAAAATAAAGACACTCCTATCTACTTGGTCCCAGAAGGACCTTCCCCAGACTCGACATTCTTGCTTTCTTTGTACAGTTTTCCCAGCTCGCGAAGTCCCAGCAGCAGGTAGGTTCTGGCTAGGTATCCCCCCTGCAACTCCCTCAGCCTTTTGACAATCTTCAACTCTTTTGATGAACTTTTCTTCCAGCTCGATTATACCTCGTTCCAAGTACCCCAGCCTCTTGTTGGCGTTGATAGCCATGTCCTTCCATTCCCCGATCAGTTTTTGTTGGACTCATGTATCTTGTAGTGGTCATCCTCACTTTCCCGGATCCTTTTGCGCAGTTGGTTGTATTGACTTGTGCCTCGGCCCTTTCATCTATAACCCTGTGACCTCGGACGTACCCCGGCTTGCTTAGACCACCCAGATCCTCTTCTAACCAACCAAGATAGAAAGGGGTACAACCGACGTGATACCTGTCTGGCTCGATGGTGTCTTTCTCAAGTATAACCTTGCAGTGCCACAGGTGTTGAGCTTGGCACTTGTGAGGACTGTCATTATTTTGAAAGTCGGCTCATCTTCTCGACCCTAGGGATGACTTGCTTCCTTCCTTCTTGCCTCATACCTCGAAGAGGGACGTAAGGGTATGTCCCCCTTAGACCAATCAGTATAAGAAATGATGCGTCTCGAGATCGAATGATGAACTCATCCGTTGGAAACCATTCAAACATCCATTGAACCTGTTCTTCAGTCAAGTTATCAAAAAGCTCAACCCACCCCTCGGCATTTTCAAGCTGAGCGAACATGATAGGGATATAATTCATTCGCTTTGGGTGATGGAAAGCGATGTGTTCATCCCACATTCTGCGGTGAATGTCCTGTCGATATTCACCTTTTTGGAGATGTTCCATGAGCCAGAGTTGAAGTAATAAATTGCAACCTTCGAAATGCTTTGATCCTTGTTGACACCTTTCTAAGGCCCGATATATGTCTGCAACGATCATGGGCATAATGCTGAAATCTTGCCCATTTACCCCGTCCATTGTGGTATTAGTTACCATGGCTAGCCTGGTATGGATCCTTTCTTTCTTCATCGGGAACACGATCAAACCCAAAAAGCAAACCATAAACACGAACACTCGGCGATGGACATGTCCCAGAGAGGTGATAGCAAACTTGTCATGGTAGGTACAATATGATTTGCTGTAGCCATTCCTTTAGTACAAGTAGTCAAAAGGAATGTACGAATCCTCCAAACATACCAATTCCACGTCCTTTTTCAGACCCATCATTTTGAGGAAACTTTTTCCTGTGTGGTTCTCAAACATCAACAACCCTGGAGTTTCCCATACTAGGTTCGCCAGCCCTCCTATCTCTTCTATCAAAGACGCCATTTCGATATTCCCAAAGCGGAGCACGGACCTTTCACGATCCCAGAATAGGGTAGCAGCCTCCATTATCATTTTGTTAGGCTGGATTTCCAGGAGAGACGATAAATTACCCAAGTGTTTCCTGACGATAGATTTGTCGCTAGAGTGCAGATACTCCCACCAACTTAACAGTTTTGGGTGGATGTTGGAGACCATGCCAAGTAAATACCCGAAGTAAACAATTTATTGCTTGTAAAGGGAATAGGAAAGGGTGCAAGTATTTAAAATAAAGGCACAAATTCACGAAACAATTTGAAATGGTAAAATCCTGGATATCCCCAGCAGAGTCGGCATGCTATCGCGCGCCCTTTTTTCCGCTCAGAATCAGGTTTATGACATTGGTTGGGAAAACTCGTTCCTTTCGGGAAAGGGGTTTGCATATTTGAAGAGTCGCCACCTAACGATTCTAACGGTGCGTTAGGGCACCTAAGGGGTTCAATTACAACTACGTTGCTAACCAGAGATTTGGGTAAGGGCTTAAAATTATCCTAAGGGGAAGGTGTTAGGCACTCCTCAGGATCCACAAGTGTGGTTCCTGGCCAAATGATTTCGTTAATTTGTACCAGTGGAGTGAAGAAAGTAGTAACACAAACAAGAAGTAGGAGATGCACAATAGTTAGACTTGGCTTGCAGTCGACTAACTTAGAATAGCAGTAACTTTCACAAAAGAGAGAGAGAGCAGAGAGTTTTTTTCTAATTGTGAGAGAGAGATTTGAACAGATCAAATCGTGTTTTTTGGAAAATAAGAGGCCTGGGTCTATATGCCTTTGAAAACAGTAGTAAATTAGGTGCAAACCAAAGTCAGGCAGTAATCAAAGGGATTCATAATCAATCAGTATCAGAATAGTATGGGTACTTCCTTAATTAAGGGAGTTAACTCTCCAACGGTAGGAAAAGGTTACAAGTAATGAAAGGAAGCAAATAAGGAAAGATTCATACATAGTAAGCACAGAGTAGGGAATTGGGCACAGGTTCATTAAAGCACTACTGTAAGAATCAATTGATACTAATAAAGAAAGAAATAACTAATAGTCGTAAAGATTATCACTGGAAATCAATTAAAGGAAATCAATCACAGGAAATTAGGGATTCGAAATTGGAGTAGTATTGATTTAAGAATCAAAATAGGTTATACAAAGTAAACACATAATAGGAGAGAGTCGGAAACCCTAGTGATTAAAACAGGGTAAAATCACACGGAATTAGGGGTTTACATAGGACAATGACATGAATCACTGAATAAGCATAATACAAGCAGGAAAGGCGAAGATTTAGAGGTATCGATAGACAATGAATAGAGATGAATCACAGATTAAGCATGGTAATAGAAACCAGAAACCTTAACGAGTAATATGGGGTAAAACATCATGAAATCACAGAATAATCAAGAGAACAGAGTGAACACAATAGGACAAATGAACACATCGTTGTAAACAAACTCAGAGCCATAGGTGAAAGCTAAGACTTTAGGGTTTTTAATGAAATAACTCAGACACAAAGGGAAAAGGCTTGAATAAAGCTTAAACATAACAAAATCATAAGATAATACTTAAAATATGAAGGGAAATCATTTTTGAAAAGAGCTTTGAAAACCCAAGTTAGAAGGTGAAGAGTCACTTCATGAAAATCGAAAAACCTTCTGAAAACACCACAAATAGCTCGGAATAAGCCAAGATCTGTTATAGATCTATGAAAATCAGAGACTGATAGTTAAGGTTTCATAGAGACAACCTAAAGAGAAGGAGAACCGGCTAAAGAACCATTGATTCTAGCCGAAAAATGAGGAAATCTTACTCGGACGGCCGTAGATGGCCGGAGAACGACATGAAAATCCATAGGGGGGAGCTGAACTGCTCCAGGTTCTTTTGAGGGCCTCAGGACAGTGCCAAACCAGCGTGGGAGGAGAGTNTAGTCATTAGGGTTTAATTAAGGTAATAGAAATCTGGGTCGTTGATCTATTTTGATCAACGACTTAGATTGGTTTGGGTTGGGCCGGGTATGATATGGTATTGGGCTTGGGGGTTTGGGTTTAATTTAATCAGGTGGGTTTGGGTTTAATTGGAACTAGGATTTAAATAAAATGTGGCTAGCTGTTAAATACTCAATTAAAATGTTAAATGCTTAATTAAAATTAGTTAAAATAAATAATAATCAGAAGAATGAAATTGGTGATTAAGAAATAAAATAAAAATGGTTAATTAGTATTAAAAAATATAAATGACCAATTATTGGATATAAATAGCATAAAAATATATGGTTAGGCTATAGTTGCAAAATTATTGCAATTATAGCCAAAATGTACCAACTTGGCCGTTTGTGAAATAATTTGATCTTACCAAGGACAAAATAATATATTAAGTCAAGAAATGTCTTTGAAATCATTTGTAATGCAATTTGCAATTGATTATTAGAAATAAAAACACTGGATGAATTAAAATAAATTAATAAAAATATGGTAAAATTATAGAAAAATACCAATTGTTATGAAAGCATATTTTTGAAAGTATGTATGCAATTTTAAAATAGTTTGAGGAAAAATCGGGTATCAACAATTACCTCATCAACCGCGAACATTTGTTTGCAGCATGATGCTCCCTATATACTGTTTTCACCCCGTCCGACGTCGGAAATTTCATCATTTGGTGGAGAGTCGAAGGAACTTCCCTCATACTGTGAATCCAGTCCCTCCCGAGTAGGGCGTTGTACCTCATGTCGCCCTCGATTACGTGGAACTTGGTATCTTGGATAGTTCCATCCACGTTCACCGGTAGGATGATCTCTCTTTTAGTTGTCTCGCTGGCTATATTGAAACCGTTCAAGTTGCGGGCACAATTTGATCTTGTAGGCCGAGCTGCTCCACGACCCATGATCGAATGATATTTTCTGAGCTACCTGGATCCACTAAAACACGCTTAACTTGAACTTTATTTAATAAGACAGAAATTACAAGAGCGTCGTTGTGAGGTTGAGAAATTCCTTCTGCTTCCTCGTCGTTGAATGATACAGTGCCTTCTGGCATATAATCTCGGGTCTGTTTTTCCTTAGTAATTGATACCTTAGTGCGTTTGAATATTTACACATCAAATTAGGATCGGTCTGTATGGGTCTCGGCCATCTAATATCTTTGATTCTTCCAAATGCTAATACAATGCCCGATGCGTCTACACTAAAATCATATTCCGACAACTGAGGTGCCTCTGTAGGATCGACATGCTTATCAAAACCACTTTTTCTCATAATTCCCCGAGAACTATGTCCACGATCATTTTAGGCGCAATAGCGTCCCGGGCCACCGTTCCGACGATTTGTGATTTATGGCTGATATTGGTCTTTGTTCGACCGCGACTCCCTATCGACGTTCCTCTGATTTTTGGCTGCGTACTTGTTTGGATATACTGAACAGGAAGGATTTCCTAATTGGTCATCCTCGACCCTGATCTTCGATTGGTACCGATTATGTACATCGACCCAAGTCACAGCCGGATATTCGATCAAAATTTGCTTCAGTTGACGTGATGCTATCGAACTTCGTTCATTCAACCCCTAAGTGAAATCTTGAACGGCCCAATCATATGTGACCGGTGGCAAGTCCATGCGTTCCATTTGAAATCGGGATACGAACTCTCTCGGCATTTCATTATCTTTTTGTTTTACTTTGAAAAGGTCTGATTTCCTTACCGCAACCTTTATGGCCCCGACATATCCTTTACAAAAGAGTCTGCTAACATGGCAAATGAGTCAATGGAATTTGGCGGTAGATTGTGGTACCAAATCATTGCCCCCTTCGATAGAGTCTCTCCGAACTACTTCAATAAAACAAATTCGATCTCATCATCTTCCAAATCGTTTCCTTTGTTGGCGCATGTATAGGAGGTGACATGCTCGTTGGGATCGGTGGTCCCATTGTACTTAGGTATATCCGGCATATGAAACTTTTTTGGAATGGGATTCGGTGCCGCACTTGGAGGAAACGACTTTTATACAAATTTCTTCGAATCCATCCCTTTCAAAATTGGCGGTGCCTCCGGTATCTGATCAACTCGGGAGTTGTATGTTTCCACTTTCTTATCATTAGCTTCAATTTTCTTATCTCCCGACTCACTTCTTTTTGTGAGCTCCTTGAGCATTTTCATTATTGCAGGATCGGTCCTCGATTCATTATTATTCGACCTTTTCGGTACTGGCTCGGCACGGCGGGTGGCTTCTGGTTCGACCCCACTCGGAACTCTATGTTGATTTTGTAGCTGTGCAATAGCAGCTTGCTGAGCCTGTAGCATTTCGAATATTACTTGGAGACTGACTCCTCCATCTTCTCCACCCTATGCACCTTGGCCACCAGATCGACCCTCTCTGCGTATACTCTCTTCGGGATCTGCGCCCAGGTTTGCAGTTAAAGCAATGTGCGAACTGACGTCGACTGGGTTGACAAGCAGTGCTCCACTGAGATCAGCTTGTGGCACCTCAACCCCTGGAGCAATTACATTATCGTTTTGTCACCATGTGCGGGCGCGTTTTGTGAATTTGACATGTTTTAACCTGAAAGCAAAATACTTGACAAGAACAAGCGTAAAATTGTGTGTGTTATCGAAATCAGTACTGAATAATCACTATTATCCTTAGCCCCACGGTGGGCGCCAAACTGTTTACCCTAAAATTTGGATAACAATTAAATTTATATTGTAGTTTTAAGAATATGTGATTTCGTCCAATACCAATTGATAAACGAGAAAATAAATGAATGAATTAGACTGTAAAATAAATCAAACCAGTATGTAAGCAAAGCCTCGACCTCGAATTGAAGTAACCTCGAGGTGATATAGTAAGAACAGTAAAGAATAAAGCAACTCAACTAAACAGTAAGTAGAGTAGAAAGAAATGGTTGTATATATTTTTCTTAGTAAGCAATGATGATTACAAATGAATGAAATTCCTCTTTATATAGTAGAGGAGTCCTAATTAAGGTATACTTCTAATTACAGTAGGAAATCATATCAACAACTGATTAAATACTATAGCTTTGATCCATTCCGAGATTCACGCTACGATCCTCGACCAATCGCGGATGTCTCGCTCTTTCCGTTATAAAGCTATGCCGCTATTACTAAGGATCTGTCTCTTTCTGGCCTCGATCGACATTGACCTCGATCTGAAAAAAGACTTCGATTTCGGACTCGACGTCCTAGCTCTTCGACGTAATATTCCTATCTCGATCAAATAGTGAAATCGAGTAGCCCCGATTTCTACCGTATACACTCTAAAATCTAATTATGATAATTTTGTTTTGTAAACGAATAGGCACTTATTATTAAGTTTTCGGCTCTATTTTTCGTGTAGGCTTCTACAGTCAAGCTAAACCAAGAATAAGTCTCGGATTATCTAAAACTCCTGGATTCAGATATTTCCCTTAGCAAACTTAATTAGTATAGTTTCAGGGAACTGGCATTGATAAGAGAAGTACTTTAAGTTTGCTGCATGACTTGTACTGGTTCGTTAGGCAATCAAATGAAATTGGATTTGTGATATTTTATATACTTATGTGCGGAAGAAAAGAACTTCCTTGTCAAGTCATGCTAGCTCACAAGAAGAATGACATCTATAGCTGGCACCACTTGCGCCATAGCTCGCATTTCTGATTTGAGGAAAGCCGCTAGGCAATCATACTTTTCGTTTAGCTATATTATGCTCCAGTTAGATTTAGAATTTTGTATGAATATACGAGAATAATTAAAACTCTCTTGTTCCTTTTGTTGTGGAGACAAATATATCGTCTAGCTTCTTCCTTGCTAACAGTGGAGATAATTATCATGGAGTAGCACCAATATATACCTTAACTGACAAAAAAACATTAGACATGCATGGCTAGACATCATGAGTGTATATGTCTTCTTAATGAAAGTACAAGAGGGGTGAATTGCTTATTTTAAAAATTAATTATTATAAGTTGATTAATTTTCTAATTAGTCGACTACATGTAATAGCAAGATAATAAGAAGTGCAGAATTGAAATGTAGAAATAAAGTATAAGAATTAAAGATAACGGAGCTTTTATACTGATTCGGATTCAATGTGAATCCTAGTCCAGCCCCTTTGGGTTGCAAGGGAGTTCTCTTTCAGTGATTGAGTTTCTTGAGTACAAAGTGAATGGTGTAGTTTACACTGATAACTCAGTTTCTATGTCACTCGTATTTTCTTGATACAATGTCTCACCAGTATTTTTCTCTCTTTCTTCTCTAACTTGTTACACAACAGATCTAGTAGAGCTACAATGTTTGTTTGCAGTAGAACAATGAGAGAGTAATTTGTTTGATCAAAGTATATATCTCTAAGACTTAAGATTGCGAATAAATACTTTGTAGGAGACCGTTACTGATGAGATTTGCAACCCAAAAAATTTGATCCTTGGAAAGAAATTGACTCTTTCCAAGAATAAGGTTAATTTTGATGCTCTTCCTTGATGAACGGACTTTGACACCTTTCCGTCTTTAGGTCTTGATAGCGCCGGATGTACTCCTTAATTCTGGGTCCTTCCAATAATTGATTTGCTTGCCGGATCTTCAATGCTTCGTTTCCTTTTTAACACTTCAATCAATCTCTGATTGATTATTTTGCTGGATCTTTAATGCTTCTTTTCCTTTTTGAATGCTTCAATCAATCTTTGATTGATTTCTTCCTTCATCTCGATTGTTTCTCTTTGTGTACTTCGATTTCGATTGATTTCCTTGAGTCCCTACACCAAAAGCAATTATATTATTTTTCATCATTAAAACTAAAACCTAACACTTAACATTGGACATGGCTAAACAACAACGTGTTGCATTTTTCCTTGCTGTGGATGTAATTGTTTTTTAGTCAATGCTAAGCCTTTTAAACTGAAATTTAGGATGTACCGACTAATTTTTAAATAACAGCTTTTAGAGTGACTATCTGGTATAGAAATTTCTACTGTTTTTACTTTTCTTGCCTATTCTTGAATGGTCTATGAAATGCGACTTTGGTTGTGTTATTATAAAGTTACATTTTGTGCTGCGATTTGTTAATTCTCTACTTGATCAAATCATTAAGAACCTTAATTCCCTATGGCAAAGATTGAAGCACTTTTTCGCGACGTCAGGTACATTTTAAAGAACAATTTGGGCAAAGAAAAAGAACACTTCTTTTCCATCTGAAGATTTGCCAATGGCAGACGCATGACAGCAAACTGAAGACATTTAAGGGCTTAACAATTCTAGCCTTAGCCACACAGCTTCGGAAAATTTAAACATAGCTTTCGATAAAGCAAACGTTCTTTTCTTTTTCTTTTATCCTTGATGATAGACTATAATTACGTATTTTAGTCGCTTATTACACTTTAGTTTACTATACTTTAATTGAGTTTGAGCTTAAATCGCTAGTGTTTTGCACTAACTGTATGTTTTATGCCTTGTAGGAGTGATTCCGAGCTATATAGATGTTATGGAATGAATTTAAGTGATTTGGAGTTTTGAAGTCTGAGTAAAAGCTCAAGGAATTAAGCCGAGATCATGTTCGGGGGTCAAATTTGATAGTTGAGTACAAACGAAGACTCGAGGAGGAATATTGTGCACTGTCTAGTAAAATGGACATAACTTTTTGCTCCGAACTTCATTTGGGCTATATAATATATGGTTGGAAATGTAACTCAAAGGGATACAATTTTCATGTTTTATATTTTTCCAAATTCTAAACGGAACAGGGTCAAAAACGCGATCAAAACTGCGACTGCGGACCTGACACGGACTGGGGCAGAATAAAACTCCACTAGCGCGACCTCTAGCGCGAGATTAGCGCGGCCGCGCTAATGGCGGCCTTGAAACTTGTCCTTTTTCGCGTCAGAGAAGGTATAATTATTTGGGTCCGACCCTACTTAGTATATATACATGGTAGAACGTTATTTTTGAGAGATTGGACATTTTTTGGACACAAATTCGACCTAAAGAGGCAAGGAGGGCAATTGGGCATCAATCCATATCTCCTTATCTTGTGATTTTTACCTTTGTTCATGAATTCTTTTGTAGTTTTTATCATTATTATGAGTAGCTAACTTTTCTAATCTAAGGTTTTGGTAGAACCTGTTGGAGGATGACTTTATTGTGATATTAATATAGTTTTGGTTGGTTTTTAATCTCTATTTGTTCAACTACTTTCTTGTTGTAGTTGATTGAAGGGCCCTCAATTAGTTGTGCCTATTTATTACGTATCTACTTGAGAGAGAATGCATATTTAGGTAGTTGTTTGAACAACATCACTCCTGGAGTCTAGGCGAGAGTCATAACCGAGGGTTTAGAGGTTGGATTAGAGATAACGATACCTCGGATGCAATCTAAAGTGAACTGTAATGCAATTTATCTAGCGTAACTTGAGAGAGTGCGTCTAGTAGATTATCATAATTACTTGAGAGAGATTTATGATAGTTGGAGTGTTCATGATTGATAGAGTCAACTAAGTCAAAACTATAGGAAATATACAAGAAGGAATTTCATCAACGGGGTAAACCATAACTTTAGACCTTTAATCCAATTGTTTACATCTTATTGTTAGTTAATCTTAAGTTTATTATTTCTGTTCAGCTGTAGTAGTAGAAACAACACAAAGTGATATACACAGCGTTTGAGAAAGTTGACTATTGAGAATCTAGTAATCTAAAGACGACATTTGATACGTTAATTTCCTGTGGGATCGACTCTGAAAAAAATACCCGGATTATATTTGCAACGCCCGCTTAATCTTTTAATAGACATAGTTGAGCGTGATCAAATTTTGGCGCCGTTGCCGGGGAATTAACAGTATTATCAAGTGTAGCTGTAGGTGTACATATTGCTAGGTTTCAAGTTTGATTTTTTTTAGTATTTGATTTTTATTTTCTTTATTTTAGTTGTATTTGTTAATTTGAAAAAAATATGGCATCGTGGAATTATGAGAGTTTGGATGTTGGTAATTCTACTTTTGATCCTCGTTATGCATATTATGAAGGAAACCACCCAGGGCAAAATTATAAAAATATTCCCGAGAGCGAGTTATGTGCACCAACTCAATTTTATGTGTGGAATGTGTGTGATATGTGTGGTGGTCAAGATGGTCACTTTCATGGTTGTGCTTATATTTCTTATCTTCCCCCAACCCCTTACTTTGATGGTTCTTCTTTTTCTTGTGAAGTTAATAG